>NCSK02000409.1:0-16114 GCA_002276475.2 Chlorociboria aeruginascens | reverse complement strand
ATAAATTTGAAATATAAATTTTATTTTTGAAATTCTTAGGCCTACTTTTCGATCTCGATTAAAATTAAATTTTGAAGCATATTTAATAAATTTTTAATTTTGTTATTTAAATTATTTTTTGGCATATTAAACTTTTCCTTAATATCGATTTCCGGGTTTGATTTTAGATTGGAACCAATTTTATTATTTAAATTTTAATTATTTTTAAAATTTTATTAATTATTTTTGCTTTTTTAATTAGTTATTTTATTTTTGGTTTTAAAAAAAAATTAAAATATTAATTTTCTTTAGAAATAACTTAATAATTAATCTTTTTTTATCAAATCGAACGTTAAATAAGCAAATTATTTGGCTTGCCGAAAAGCTTTTCCTAATAAATATATATATTTAAAATATATGCTTTTTTTTATATCCAATAAAAATGCTAATTTTAGCGTGTTTTTTAATTTTTTAATTTGTTACGCAACGTTTTTTCGATATTTAAATATATATTTTGCAATCTAATATTTTAAAATAAATTATCGACGGCTTATTATCTTATTAAATTAAATTAAATTTATTNNNTAANACTTAAAGTTTTTTTTTTTATGTAAAAATATAGCTATTTTATTTATAATAAAAATTATAATTTTAAATATAATCGGCCATAAAAATATAAAAATATTTATATTAATTATGGCTATTTTAGTTTTTTTATAAATAATTCTAATAAAGCGTTTTGAAATCCTGTTTTGCTTTGGATTATAAAATGTAATTAATTTTACTTTCTAACCTAGCTTTTTTGCCAACTGTACTAGCTTGATTGGGAAATATTTCTTGCTATTATTTATTTATTATTTTTTAATAATTTTTTAATATTAAATTTAAACTATTTTTTAATATTTAATTATAGCATTATATGCTTTATTTTTTGTTATATAAAAATAAATTCATTAAATCGAAAATGCTTTTTTAATAAATATTATAATATATATTTTTTTTTTTAATATTTAAAAATATAATTATAACGACGTTAATATAAATTTTATTAAATATTTTAAAATATTAAAATTTAGTTTTTTTTTGCATATGCTATATTGCTTTTTTTTTTTTTTTTATAAGAATTATAAAGTTTTAGCTTTTTATTCTTTTAATTAAAGCATTTTTTTGTCAGGGGGCGAGGAGCTTACGGGGTCGTCACGGGGTTTGCACGGGTGTTCTTTAAATAATATAGCTGATACAGCGGTGCACGGATTTAGAAAAAGAAATAATATAAAATTGTAAGGTTCCCGAAAAGGCTCCTTAGCTTTTAGTTTTGTTCTAAAAATATATCTATTATGGCTTTTTTACTCTGTTTTATCGATCCTCACTATTTTTTTTTTTTAAAAATTATTTTTTTAATTATTTTTAATATTTTTCTAACGTTTTCAAATTTTAAATAATTAAAACGTTTATGCCAAAATTAAATTAAGGTTTTTTTTTAGTGCTGATATAACGGCCGGAAAAATATATGTGCGATATGCTTTAATAATTATTATTTTTTTATTAAAGCGAAAAAAAAAATTATTTTTTAATATTAATTATTAAGTTCTTATTAATTATATTAATTTTCAAAAAATCTTTTATTTTAAAAATATTAATTCCATATTTGGGCAAAATTTAAACTTTATTTAATTTTAAAATAAAAATATAATTCTTATTATTTGTAGCGCAAATCAATATATGTTTATTATATTTAAATAGCTTTTGCAATTTTTTTGCTATATTAATCAAAAATAAATTTATTAATTAAAATATATTAGGATCGAAATTATTAATCGAATTAATAATATAATATTTTGCCTTAATATTAAATAATATTTTTTGCTAATTTAATAATAATTTATTTGCATAAATGCAATAATAATTTTCTTTGGCATAAGCCTTATCGTTATTTTAATTCTTATCTTAAGACTTATTTGCTTTTTTAATTATTTTCTTATTTTTTTTAAATTTGTTAAAATTATATAAAATAAATGTTTTTATTGGAAATATAAGAGGCTCAGCGGGGGTTGGACGTTATATATTGCTATATAAGTTCTTTATGTAAATTATAGTTCCAGAACTTTTATCCGTGAAAAGTAAGAATTTTAAATATTTTCTTTAAATGAATCCAAGCTTTTAATATATAATAAATAAATTTTTAATTTATTTATTATTTAATCTGCTTTAACTTTTTAATATTTTCTTATAAAATAGATTTTAATCTTTTAATTTGGAAGCTCGGATTTTAGGTTACGTAAGCTTAAAAATTTTTAAGTTTACGTAATTTTTTTTTTTTTAACGAATCTAAAAACTAAAAATTTTTTTTGCTTTTTTTTTTTTTTAAATTTTAAAATTTATTTTTTAATTTTTTAATTTAAATTTATTTAGTTTTTAAATTTTTTTAAATGCTACTTATTCGAGCGGCTTAATTAGGCTATTTGCAATCATTTTTATTATCGAAATATAATTAATTTTTAAAAATTTTTATTTTACCAAATTATAAATAAAATAATATGCAATATTTATATGCTTGGATTGCTTATTAAAATATGCGTTTTTAATCAAAGCAATAGCTTTTTAATTATTTTTTAATATTTAAATCAATTTAATATTTTTGCTAATATATTTGGCAAAATTTAAATTTTTAAATATTTAAATAAATTATTAATTTAGCTTTGTATAATTTGCAAAAGCTATATATTTTAATTTATAGCTTAATATAGCTACTAAGCATTGCTTTTTGCTTAACCATAATATTGATTTATTAAAAAATATAATTATATTTTTTAATATATTTTTTTTATTAATTTTATTGCTTGCCCAATTAGCGTTTAAGTAAAATATAGCTTTTTTTATATTTTCCCTTTGGAACAAAGCAAATTTTTATTATAATTATTAATTTTAAATATTAAAATAATAATTTAAAAATATAGCTATAATATTTTGCTAAATCGCTTATAAATTAATTTAATTTTTTAAAAATAAATGCAATATTAGGTTTTATAAAAATTATAATATATATTAAATTTTTAATTGCTTGCTAATATTTAAAAATATTAATTTATTTATTTTTTATTATTTGCAAATTATTAAATTTTTATTATTTTTTAATTTAAAATTTTTTTTAATTTAAAAATTTTTTTAATAATAATAACTTAATTATTTAATTAAAAACTATTAATTTTTATGGTTTAATTAGCGATATATATTTTATAATAATTTATATAATATATATCGATTTGCTTTCGCCTTTTAGCAAACATTGTATTTTGTAATTATTCTATTAATTTATTTTTTTATTTTTAAAATATAATAATTTTTAATTAATTTCTCGAAAATTTTAATTATTTTTTAATATTTTTAAATAAATAGTTTATATTGTTTTTTTATAAATTATATTTTTATATTTTATAAAATATATATTAATTTGTTATAGCATATTATTTTTTCCAGGTTAATTTAAAAAAATTTTATTATTTTCTTTTGTATTTTTTAAATAAACTTATTATTTTTATAATGCTTTTTAATTTTTTTTTTTTAATTTTTAATTTTTTATTATTGCGAATAGCGCTATAATTTTGTGATTATATTAAAACTTTTTTTTTATTCTTTTTTAGGATTGCTTTTAGCTTTTTCGTAGGTTTCCCAATATAATTTTATTTTTTATTTAAAGCATTTGCTCTAGCGTTTTCTAAATTTTTTTAATATATAATAATAAATTTGTATTTTAATAATATTTTTGCTTAATATATTTATTTTTTATTTAAAATTTTAATTATAATAAATATAGCCAAATTTTTATATTTTATTTAAATTTTTATAATATATTTTGCTTTTTTTAAATAAATTTTTTATTATTAAAAAGCTGTTATTATAATTAATAATTTTTTATTATAAATATTATAATTTAGTTTTGCAAGCTATAATTTGCAGAAATGATAAGTTATTAATTTTAGTTTATTATTTTTGCTTTTTTGGCTTAAATATACTTTTATTGCGAAATTTAATATATTTATTTCTAATATAATAAGCAGGTTTAAATCGAATATTTCTAATATTAATAAAATTATAAAAGCTTTTTTTAATTATTCGAATGCTTTTTATTTTATAATTTTTTATTTAAATTTTTTTTTTTATTAATTCGAATAATAATCCAGCTATTTTAAAATATTTTTTTATAAACCTTTTATAATAATTAGCAAAGCTTAAAAATATTTATATTTCTTTAATTGTTTCTGGTACCAGCTATTTCAGGATTGCTTTATTTTTTTTAGGATTTATTTTAATTTTATAATATTTTATAATATATTTTAAATATATTAGTTTTTTTTTGTAAAATTTATATTTTTTTAATATAAATAGAAATCCTGCTTCCTGGCATATTTTTAATATTATTTTAATATATTTTATATACTTAGCTTTATCTTTAAAATAAATAAATATATTATCTAAATAAGCAATTATAAAAACGTTAAAATATTAATATAACTTTTGATTAATAATTTTTTAAAATATTATCAATATATTTATTAGTTCAAAAAGCATTACTAAATATTCGAATAATTTATAGTATATTTTGAATATTATTTTTTACTTTTTTTTCTTTTTTTTATTTATATAATATTATATATTTTACAAATATTAAAGCTAATAAAAATAATTGCTTCTTAAATTTTGTTTTATAATTCATAAATTAAAGAAAGTATATATTGATTTTTAATTATTTTATTATTTATATTTTTAAAATTAATATAAAATTTTAGTTTTTTATTAAATTTTGATATAAACAATTCTAGGCTTATTATGAATAATATTAATAATTTAATAAATCTTTTTTTTAAATTTTTATTTATATATTTTTTTAAGAATTGCTAATTTTTTGGCCAATATTAAATATATAAGCTTAAAAATTAGCTTTTTTTTTAATTATATAAATATTTTATAATTTTATAATTAATGCTTTAAAAAAGCTTTGCTAATTTAATTTTTTAAAAAATAACAATTTATATTTCTTATACGCTGCTAATATTTGCTTTAGTACAAAGGCTTAAATAAATTTTTTTTTTTTTTGTTTTATAAAATTATATATATTTTTTTTTAAAATAAATAAATTTTTTTTTATTTTTTTTAAAAATGCTTTATAATTGCTTTTATATTAATATTAGTTTAGCAATATTGTTTTTTTTCGTTAATCTATTTAGAAATTATAAAGTTTTAATTAAGGCATATTAAAAATTAATTTAAATTTTTTTTTTTTTTTTTATAAAAAAAAAAAAAATTCTTATTTTTTGATTTAAATTAATTAAATTAAAGCTAATTTGTTTTATATGCTTTTTTTTTGATTAAATAATTTTTGGAAGCTTAAAACTTTGTTAAAATTAACGAAAATAATATTAATAATAGATTTATAAAAAATTTTATAAAGCATAATATAGCCTTAAAAATATTTTTAAAAATTTATTAAAATAAAGCTATCGAGAAAAGCAAAATGTTTATTAAGAAAATATATTAAAAACTAGCCGAAATTATATATAATATATATAAAATTTATTAGGAGCTATATTAAAAAATTTATAAAAAACAAAAATTTTTTATTAATTATTTAGAAAACAAATAAAATAAAATAATTAATTATAAAAAAAAACTAAAAAGATTTTTAAAAATAATTAATAGGCAAATATATAGCATAAAGATTGCTGTTGAACAAAGCTTAAAAAAAGGCTAATAATATCAAAACAAATTAATTAAAAATATTAATTATTAAGAAATATTATATTAGGTAAAAGCAGAAATATTACGAGATAATAATAAGCTAAAATAATAAACAATATGTTTTAAAAAAAATAAAATAAAAAATTTTAATAAAATTAAAAAAAATTAAAAAAAGCCCAAATAATATAATCAGAATTAATTATCCAAAGCATATATAATTATATTAAAGCAGTTGCTTATACGATCGCTATATAATATATTATTTTTTAAAAAATAATTTAAATTATTAGCTATGATATAAATGTAAGATGAAAACGTCACCGATACCTTCACTAGACCTTAACGAATCTAGAAGCATACGGACGTCCGGAAGAAGCTATTAAGCTATAAGCGGGTTCCGAGATTATTAGCTATATGCGGGGTTTAGCTATAGACGGGATCCGAGGTTATTAGGAATAAGCCGAATTCGAATATGGATATGGATTATATTTCTAGCTTTTTTTAATATATATAAATAAGGCTAAAGTTTCTTAGAAAAATTTCAGCGTTTAATTGTTATAAGCTATTAATATATTTATATATAATTCGTTAATAATTCGTACCCAATTCGTTACTTGATCCAAGTTTCCCTTAAGTTATCCTGAAGTACCTTACATTCTAAACGCTCTTTAATTGATTTAATAGGAAACTATACAATGTTACGAATTACTTGTTTCCAAGAATTCTTTGTTACTCGAAGTATGCGAAGTCGAGAAAAAGCCCCTGCTAATAATAATGTTAGCGATTCGTTAACTAATCCCCAATCCCAACTCGGGGAGGATTTACAAAGATTATTGCGGGAAGCTATTAAGGCAATGCGACGAAGGAATGATATGCTAAATCAGCTAGTTTTGGAATGCAGACGGGCCTATGGAGATGACCTAGGGTCCTACACGGATAAGGCTAGACAATATGCCGAACGACAAATCGCTGAACAACAAAGAGCCGCATTTATTTCGGCACCGAACCCTCAACGAACAGTTACCGTATCGTCACGAAAGAAAGAAAAAGCCCAACCTCCAACTTCGTATTCTGGAGGAAGCCGTGCTAAGCGCCAGAACTTCGAACAAAAGTGTTAACGAAACTTCGACTATGAGCCAGAGAACTATTAATCGAACCGGGATAAAATTGCCTAGGCAAGTACCTATCTAAGGAAGAACATTTCTAAAATATAGGGACAGGAAAGAAAGAAGAATCCTACGGGATTGGACACCATAACATAGGAAGAGTTCATTCAATTCCTGGATAACGAGATTGCAAGACCTATTTAACGAAAGACCATAAACCAAGCCCAATATTTCAAGGCTAGGCAAGGTAACAATCAAACCATCCAAAGCTTTTTGTAATACCTCGAAGAATTAGAGGAAAATTAACCTCCTATGAACGACGAACAACTTATCGATAACTTTTATAACCGGTTGAATAAGAATATTAAGAAAGCTATTATTAGAACCGGAAGATTGCCCTTGTGCAAGGATCGAGAGGAATTCTTAAAACTTATTGCATCAACTGATATGAGCTATCTCGATCGATCCAACGGCAAGACCAAGAACTTAACCAAGAAATCAAAGAAAAGATCCTCTAATTCTAAATCCAAAAGTGATAGGAATTTTAAGCGAAAGCGAAATCATAGCGATTCCTTAACGAAACCTCAGGAAAAGAATTGGGACCGAAAATCCAAAGACAAAAAATCGGGGAAAAAGCCCATTATATGTTACAACTGCGAGAAGGAAGGATATATATTCCCTAACTGTCCTGAGCCCCCGACCGAGCAAACTAAGGCCAGAAGGGAACAAAAGAAATCCAAGACCTTAGTAGCGCGACCCAAGCTAGGGAGACCCAATAGGGGTACTCGATTAGAAGCTAACGTTTCCTTACCGATAGGAAAGGAGTAAAGAACTATTATCGCTCTCATCGATAGTGGTTCGAATGATAATTTTGTTTCTCGATTTTTATTAGAAGATTAGGAATTGAAATATATCCAGACCGCCGTTGAAGTTATTAAAGAATTTAACGATAGTTCAGGTCGTATCTATGAAACCTATATTACGAATCTACGAATTGAGGATTTTAATCAAGTCAAGAAGATCTTACCGAAACAATTACTATTCGTAGTCGATATGCCAGGCATTAATATTATTCTAGGAAAACCTTGGCTATCTTTTACAAAACCAAAAATCGATTGGAAGCATAGCAATTGAAGATACCGATTGCAGGAAGGAGATCCCATCAAGTTCATAAAACCAAAAATCTTTAATAAACTTGCTAAAGAAAGGCCTAGTTTCTTCTTTACATCTGCACAGCGCATAACCTTGGTCACCGAAACATTAACGATACCTCAAGACTATAGCGAATTTCTTAATGTATTCTTAGAAAAGAAAGCGAATAAACTTTCTTTACTTAAGCAATAAATTTATTTTATTAATATCGAAGGGAAGACTCCTCCTTACGAACCTATATACGCATTATTCGAGAAAAAACTTAAGATTCTTAAAAAATATATCGAAGAAAACTTAACCAAAGAATGGATCCAAAAAAGCATTAGCCCTGCCGGATTACCAATTCTTTTCGTGCCTAAATCAGATGGCTCCTTACGCCTTTGCGTAGATTACCGAGGGTTGAATAAGATCACGGTAAAGAATCGCTATCTATTGCCCCTAGTTGGGGAAATGCTGGATCGATTAAAGAAAGCAAAAATTTTTACCAAACTTGATTTAAGGAATGCTTACCACCGTATAAGGATCACTATGGGAGACGAATGGAAGACTGCTTTCCGTACCAGATATGGGCATTATAAATATTTAGTAATGCCTTTCGGATTGGCCAATGCCCCAGCAACCTTCCAGGCATATATTAATAAAGCCTTGAGCGACCTACTTGACAAGATTTATATAGTATATTTGGATAATATATTTATATATAGCGAAATCTTATCGGAACATTATCGACATATCAAGAAAGTCCTAGCTCGCTTAAGAAAGCATAAATTATATGCTAAAGAATCTAAATATATATTCGACGCCCAAGAAATAAATTTTTTAAAATATATTGTTAATACCCAAGGGATAGTTATGGAACCCGATCGAATAAAAACGATTTAACAATGGCCTATATCTATTACCTATAGAGAAATCCAAGTGTTTCTTGGATTCGCTAATTTTTATCGCCGATTTGTTAGCGATTATTTAAGGATAGCTTGACCCCTAACTAATCTATTTAAAGGTAGCGAAAAAGGAAAAAAGAAAGAACCCATTGCTTGGGGCCCGGCTCAGCAAAAAGCATTCGATAACCTTAAAAAAGCCTTTACCACTGCATCAGTACTTATTTACTTTTCCCCAAATAAACCAATTAGGGTAAAAATAAATGCCTCGGGTATGGCAATAGGAGCCGTGCTTTCCCAGCCTGCCGAATGGCCAACGAAGGATAACCGAAAAGTTAAGTATTAACCAGTTGCTTTTTATAGCAAGAAGTTTAATCTTGCAAAGTTAAATTATGGAACTCCCGACCAGGAGCTTATGGCCATCGTTAAAAGCTTTAGCCATTGGAAATATTACTTTGAGGGTAATAGCTTTCCAATCGAGGTTTTAATCAATTATAATAATTTTCGACATTTTATAAAAACTACGGTACTGAATCGTCGACAAGCCAGATGGGCTTTAAATTTATCCGCTTATGATTTTAAGATTAAATATCGACCAGGGCCACAAAACCCAGCCGATGGTTCTTTACGAAAGCTTGATTATATATTAACGAAAGGTTAAGAAATGAATTTGTTGCCTACCTTGCAAAACAAGTTAAAAATAGCAATAAAAATAAAATTGCTTCGCTTTATTGGCAAAACCAAAGAGACGGCGGGCGTAAAAAAGAAGCTAAGATCTAAATATCTTAATTGTTCTTAAGCCATAGCTAGCAATTAACTCTTTAAGTTCAAAGCTGGTACTATCGGAATAGTTGGCAATGACCATGCCAATAAATCTGCAAAGGTTTATGAAAAGGACTTAATATTTCCCCTGCAAGTTAATAGTGAAACGTTACTTGCCAATATCAATAATGACGATTATTGGGTACCACGGATAGTAGTAGCTAACGCTATGAAATCAGAGACGGCTTACTCCAACGAATCGAAGTCGCTACTTTCAATATTAATTAAATTGCAAAAGAATGATCAACTAGCAATATTAAAGCTAAGGAAGGTAGAAGCCGGCGCTCAAACCAAGTAGAAGCTGGATACCAGGGGGCTTATAAAGCTAAATGGGAAAGCTTATATTCCCCCTAATATGGCAGTTAGAAATGAAATCCTGAAGATCTGTCACGACGATCCACTTGGAGGTTACTTTGGGCAACGAAAGACTGTCAAGCTAGTAAAAAGAAAATATTACTGGCCAGCTTTACATAAGGATGTAAAAGCATATGTCAAAACATGTGATATTTGTCAACGAATCAAAACGATTCGTTACCGAAAGGTTGGCGAAATGCAAGCGCTATCGATGCCAAACAAACCATTTTAATCTATTTTTATAAATTTTATTACAGACCTACCCCCGAGTAAAGATAGAACGTCTAAAGCTATATTTGATTCAATCCTTGTTATAGTTAACAGGTTTTCAAAAATGTTCCAATATATCCCTTACAATAAAACCATTACTTCAATAGAACTCGCTAATCTGTTCTTAAAAAATTGGTTTAAGGATTACGAACTACCGATCCACATAGTGTCAGATAGAGGCTTAATATTTATTAGCAAGTTCTAATTAAAGCTATGCTTTTATCTAAGGATAAAACAAGGATTATCGATCGCTTTTTATCCACAAACTAATGATTAAACGGAAAGGCAAAACCAAGCTATCGAAACATAGCTACGCTTATATATTACTTATATGCAAAATGATTAAGTAAATTTATTTCTAATTGCTAAATTTGTATACAATAATATATTTCATAACTCTATCGATATTTCACCTAATAAGGCACAATATGAAATATCGTTGGACAATCGTTAAGAAATCGAGGACGATCCCACGAAAGGGAAAATACCCTTAGCAAAAAAAACGTGCTAAAGCTATTACAGCAATCAAAGAAAGGTTAATAAATTCTTGGCGAAAGACCAAAGAACAACAAACGAAATAATATAACCAAAATCACATACCAAAATTTTTTAATTTAGGAAATAAAATTTTATTATTATCCCAAAATATTAAGACGGTTCGGAGTAGCAAGAAGCTAGATTACAAATTCTTAGGACCTTTTAAAATCATCGAAATTATTAGAACTTAAGCATATAAGCTATTATTATCACTTAAATATAATAGATTTTATAATGTTTTCCATATATTCTTGTTAGAACCCTATCAACGAAAAGAAGGCGATTCACCAACGATACATCAACCCGACTTAGCAAAAAATAATAAAGAATATAAAGTAAAACAAATACTTGCTAGGAGAACCCGAAAAAATCGAAAAAAATAGCTAATTCGATAGACTGAATATTTCCCGGCCGACGACGAATAATTAACGATTGATTATCTAGATGGTTGCAAACGTTTAGTTAAAAAATTCGATTAGGAAAACCCTAATAAAGATATAATTATAAATAAGGCCAGAAAAAAGCAGAAAACCTAAAGTAAAATTAATTTTATTATAGAAAACTATAAACCTAGCCTTAACGAATCTTCAACTATTGGTTTCCGAATTGTTAATTTTAATCCTTTGAGACACTCGGATTTATTTCCTTCTCAACAACATTCTTCTCAACCGGTTCCTTTGTGCTATTTTGCAAAGCCTGACCCGCAATGTCCTGAAGGTCCTGCTGCGAAGTAGCTGTATAGCGTAAACCAGCTTGAAACTTTGCTATTAAGTTTTTATTAAAAAAAAAGATTATTTCTAATATTTTAAGCAAAGAAGGCTTTTAAATTCCATATAGGAAACTTGACGCTATTAGGAGAATTCTAAATTCAGTTAGTCAACGGTTAATTAACGAAACCCTAACCCAGTTTCAATCAATTTATTAAAGATGTATATCGAAAATTATAAATTATAATTTCTTGCAATTGTTGAATATTTCGAAGAAATTAATTTAATATGTTCCCAACCTTAATCAAATTCTTAGATTGCTTATCAGCTGCTTTACGAAGACCGCTTAATTTATTAAGAATTAAGTTGGTACTGCTGGCAATTGCCCTCTCAACAGATATCCAAGATCGATCCCTAAGAACCAAGTCAGCGATAGGTTAACTAAACCCCAACTAAGCCTTAACCCACTTAAACTTCGCAATAGATTTCTTTTTGTTATAATTCAAGCTTTTGAAAGCAAGATCAAAAAAAGCATAAGCTAGGCGCAGACGAATCAAAGACCTGTAACGACCCGCATTGTACTTCGCTGCCATATCCATAATATGCTTAGCCTTATTATAAAGCTCGGGAAAAACCTTACAAATATTAACCAAACATTTTAACGATTTATTAACGAAGCCTTACCGGTTCACACATGCCATTTTTCGCATAACAAGAATAGCAGCGATTTGCCGCCGAAATGGGTCGATCTTGGCACATTTATTAAAAATGCTTCGATAGTTTTTTAATGCATTTAATACAAAAGACATCGCGAGGTTTTACGCCCAGAATAGATACACTGAGGGACGCCGATTGTTTATCGGGTTTAAAGAGTTAGCTAACCCCCAACTTTAATTCCTTAGGCGTTGGTAATCTTATAATGGGCGGGCTGGCAAGAGAAGTTAACGATCAGTTTACTAAAGGTTAACGAATCTTTATTGGTCCAAAGAATCCGAATTATTTCCATCATTTTCCTTATGCTTAGAACCCGCATTTTCTTTATTATTAGTTTCCTTGCTCAACGAGTTATCCTCCGCAGTACCCGATATACTATCTATTTTTGTTTTTTTTTGCTGCCCTGGCTCGAGCAATTAAAAATGCCTGCTTCGCTGATCGTTTCTTCGCAGCATATATCTGTAAATCGTTAGCTAAGGGATCAACGATACCTATACGAAATCAAAGTGAATAGTTACCTTGACTTAAAAAAATAATAAAGCAAAGCAAAGCAAAAAGAATTAAAGCGAGGTAAAATAATCGAAAAAAAAAAAAACGAAAAAAAAGCAGGATTAGAAATAAAACTAATCACGCTAAGCGAGATGCGCAATTCCTAAAAAGAAATTTTTAATCTTATTTACAAATCGTAAATCTTACCTATTATACCCAGGTTACACCATTTAGGCGAGTTAACGATTCAACCACGAAACCTCAACGATTTCTCATATCCCAGTCACTGGGAACAGTAATTATGAAAAAAAAAATAATTGTAAGGTAAAAACGTCACCGATATCTCCACTAAACCTTAACGAATCTAGAAGCATACGGACGTCCGGAAGAAGCTATTAAGCTATAAGCGGGTTCCGAGATTATTAGCTATATGCGGGGTTTAGCTATAAACGGAATCCGAGGTTATTGGAAATAAGCCGAATCCGAATATGGATATGGATTATGTTCCTAGCTTTTTTTAATATATATAAATAAGGCTAAAGTTTCTTAGAAAAACTTCAGCGTTCAGTTGTTATAAGCTATCAATATATTTATATATGATTCGTTAATGATTCGTACCCGATTCGTTACTTGACCCAAGTTTCCCTTGAGTCATCCTGAAGTACCTTACAATAAATAAGCAATTTTGTTAAAAAAAAATACCTAAAAATATAGCAATAATAATTATAAAGCTAAAAAATTAAGAAATCTTAAAAAACAATAAGCTATTTTTAAATAATTATAAAAAGCTTAAAAATTTATATAATAAATAAATAACATATAGCAAAAAAAAAAAAAATTATTTTTAAATATCGAAATTAATAAACAAAAATAATAAATATTAATTAATTCGAAAGCAACAAAAAAACTTTATTAACAAAAAAATAATATAAATTATAAAATTAAAAATTAAATAAAAAAAATAGCTTATATTTTTTATATTTTGAGGACAGCAGTAGGATAAGTTCGAATTATAAAAAAATAATTTATAAAACAAAACTAATATTAATAAAAGCAAAAAAAAATATATATAAAATATATTAATTTTAATTTAATTAATTTAAATTAAAAAAAATAAAACTTTTAAATTAATTCTTGGTATGCCTTGGTTAAAACTTTATAATTCCTAAATAAATTAATAAAAGAAAATAATATTGCCAAATTAATGTTAATATAAAAGCAATTATAAATTATTTTAAAAAAATAAAAAAAAATTTATTTATTTTGGGAAAAATATATATAATTCTATAAAATAAAAATAAGAATCCTAATTAGGCCTTTATGTAAAGCAAATATTAGCAACATAAAAAAAATATAAATTGCTATTTTTTAAAAAATTGCCTAGCAAAGCTTTTTTAAAAAATAAATTATAAAATTATAAAATATTTATATAATCAAAAAAAAAATTAATTTTTAAGCTTATATATTTAATATTAGCCAAAAAAAAAATAATTTTTAAAAAATATATAAATAAAAATTTAGAATAAAGATTTATTAAGCCATTAACATTGCTTATAGCAAGCCTAAAATTATTTATATTAAAATTTAACAAAAAGCTAAGGTTTTATATTAATTTTAAAAATATAAATAGCAAAATTAATAAACGCATTAATAATATTTCAAAAAATTATTAATTAAAAGCTATATTAATATTTTAATATTTTTATAATTGCTTATTTGAACAATATATTTATTTATTTTAAAAATAAAATCGAATATATAAAATATATTAAAATAATATTAAAAATATATTAAAAAGCAAAATTTTTATTTATATTAAAAAAAACATAAATTTTATAAAAAAAAAATTAATATATTTAGGATATATTATAAAACGCTATAAAATTAAAATAAACTTTAAAAAAATAAAAGCAATTTTAAAATAGCTAATGCCAAAAATAATTAAGAAAATATAAGCATTTTTAAGCTTTGCTAATTATTATAAAAAGTTTATAAAAAAGTATTTCAAAATAGCCGAACTATTATTTAAATTAATAAAAAATAAAATTTAATTAAAAAGCTAAAAAATAAAAGATATTTAAATAATTACAAAAAGCTTTTATAATCTTGCTAATATTAAAAATATTTGATTCGAATTTGCTTATTATATTAAAAACAAATACGTTGGATTTTGCAATAAAAGCATACTTAAATTAAAAAAAGCAAAAATAATAAATTTATTAGAAATATAAGGGGCTCAGCAGGGGTTGGACTTTATATATTATTATATAAGCTTAACTTTAATTATTTGATTAGTTCCAGGACCTCTGTTCTTAGAAATTGGAAGCTTAAGATTTTTTACCGGAGTAAATCAAAGCTTTTAGTATATAATAAGCTAATTTATATCTAATATATTATTTAATTTATATTAATTTTTTAATATTTCCCCACAGGGCAAATTTTAATCCTTTAAAAAATTTTACTTTAAAAGCTTAAATTTTAGATTACATAAACTTAAAAATTTTTAAGCTTATATAATTTTTTTTTTTTATTTATATAAAAATTAAAAATTTTTTTTCTTTTTTTTTTAAGTTTTAGGATTTGTTTTTCGATTTTTTAATTAAATTTATTTAATTCTTAAACTTTTTGAACGTTATTTATTCGAGCGATTTGATTAAGCTATTTGCAATTATTTTTATTATTAAAATATAATTAATTTTTAAAAGATTTTATTTTATTAAATTACAAATAAAGTAATACGCAATATTTATATATTTGGATCGCTTATTAAAATATATATTTTTAATTAAAGCAATCGCTTTTTAATTGTTTTTTAATATTTAAATTAATTTAATATTTTTGCTAATATATTTGGCAAAGCTTAAATTTTTAAATATTTAAATAAATTATTAATTTAGCTTTGCATAATTTCAAAAATTATATATTTTAATTTATAGCTTAATATAATTATTAAGCATTGCTTTTTGCTTAATCATAATATTAATTTATTAAAAAATATAGCTATATTTCCTAATATATTTTTTTTATTAATTTTATTGCTTGCCTAATTAATATTTAAATAAAATATAGCTTTTTTATATTTTTTTTTTAGAGCAAAGCAAAGTTTTATAATAATTATTAATTTTAAATATTAAAATAATAATTTGAAAACGTAACCATAATATTTTGCTGGGTCGCTTATAAATTAGCTTAATTTTTTAAAAATAAATATAATATTAAATTTTCTAAAAATTATTATATATATTAAATTTTTAATTATTTATTAATATTTAAAAATATTAATTTGTTTATTTTTATTATTTGCAAATTATAAATTTTTTATATTTTTTAACTAAAATTTTTTTTAATTTAAAAAATACTTTTTAAT
>NCSK02000408.1:0-16142 GCA_002276475.2 Chlorociboria aeruginascens | reverse complement strand
ATACCAAGAACCTTATGATCTGACTCCCCTTCTGTGGTGTTTTCTCTCATCCTGACATGTGACGAATGGAAATCATTGTTCTGACATAATCTAGATACAATCCCGACTCTGGCACTACAAAACCCTGCACTTCTACATGCCATACTTGCCATTGGTAGTCTTCATATAGCTCACCTACAAAATGTCCCTGCCACCGCATCTCTGAAGCATTACGCAATTGCTCTCCGCAGAGTTGCAAAAAGTGTCAGCCTACCAACACGCCGGGGCCAGCCTGAAACCTTAGCTGCCGCATTACTACTTGCATTCTATGAATGCTGGGGTGCAGAGCATCAGAAATGGAGTAGCCACCTACTTGGGGCCAGACAACTTTTGAGAGAAATCGATTTTGCAGGCATGACTAAATATATCAAAACCATGAAACTCCAGCATCGCCGGGAGATGCATGCAAGGCACTTTCAAGGCAGGCAAGGGTTGGGGCAGCCATTGGATGATGATTGGAGTAGACATCAGATAGCAGCTGACGATGTCGACGAAAATCTCGTAGGCTTGCTTATGGGAAAGAGGCTGCGTTATGATCAACATGGGCATGTCATCGACGATATTCTTCCCGATGAAAAGCAAAGCAAAGCCTATACGCAGAGAGACCTTGAGATCTTTGGAACCCAACGCGATCTATACTGGTGGTTTTGCAAACAAGATGTATACCAAAGCATGCTTGGCGGAGGACGGCTCTTGTAGGTCTCTTACAATGAATCCATATGGATCAAGCTAACTATCAGTAGTATGGATTATAAACTTTGGAGTCACTGCCTCCCAAGATCTCCTGTTGGCCGTCTAAATGCAACGTAGGTATATATTGCACTCGACGGTTTGAGAAGCTAACAAAAATAGGTATGGTAGTTATGATCATGTCATTCTGCTCCTAGGTCGGCTCGCGAACTTTGCGTCTAAGGATTTAAAGAGGAAAAGACTAGCAATGAAAGTCAATGGGAGCTGGCGGCCTCCTGGAGAGATGCGAATACCTCCTCAAGGTACTGGCCAATCGCAATCGTCTCACCAAGGACCTCCAAACTTCCCTCAAGTTATGGGGTTCGCTGCGCTTATACCTAATATCGACGAGCCCAAATTGCCCATGGGCTTCAGCTCCACAAGAGAGTCTCCACCTCAGAGCGCTAGTAGTGATGAACGAGATCTTGAAACGTGGACACTCGAGGCTGAAGATGAATGGCAGGATATACGGAATGCTTTTAACATCCTTGAGCACCATTTCGGGGAAGATTTCCAAGCATTAGGTCCTGAATTTTCAACTCCGTATGAAACACCATTTGGAGCTGCACTTCAATATCGAACCTATGGGATTGCTGGTATCTGGATGAATTATTATATCGGCCTGATTGCCTGCCATCGCGCTCACCCATCCATGCCTCCAGCTTCAAGTATGTATAATCCAGTCTACTTGCTCCTCAATACTATTAGCCATTGGTCGTAGATGTATAGTTAATGCATCGAGACTACGATCGATGCCGTTCGCAAGTCTCTTTTCGTCTCGTCATTCTTCCTACGACCGACTGACAACGATAATAGCAATGGCAGCAGGGCTAGCAGCGCGGCAGACCGCCTCGTACGCAAATGAGATTGGCCGCATCGCTGCTGGGATCGCACCGGACTGTAGTATGACTACTGAAGTCAACCCGGGTGTCGGTGCCGCTCTTATAGAGTCATCAACATGTCTCTTCGTTGCTGGTATTCAGGTCAGTGTTCTCGAGGCCCATGTATCACGCGTTCCTAACATTACCAGTATCAAAACGCAGCTCAACGTTCTTGGTCGGTCAATAGGCTGCGGGATATTGGGCGTCTCACAGGTTGGCAAACAGCATTTGCCATTGCAACTGGCTTAGAGACATCATGGATAAAAGTTTTTGAATTGGGCAAAGGCCCCCCATACACCCGAACAGGTGAAGAACGGAAAATCCCTGCCGACTGGTGTCAGGGGAGGAGAGTTGACAAAGTTCTTGCAGGCCGCTATAAAAGTGAAGGAAGGCTCGTGGTCCATCGAGCAGACAGGATTCATTATGCCTTAGGGGTCCTTGGCGTAGAGGAAGACTTTGAACATCTTGATTTAGATAATGATGAGCCAAACGAAACATAGCTAGCGCCGTTTGGAGTGAGGAAAATACGAAAGCGAATATACACATCAGATAGATTTAGTAATAAGAGAACTAGAAAGTAATTAACTGTGGGCTGTAAGCTTGATCACAACTAAATATTAGCCTTTTTGTGGCATGCAAACTCTACCTATAGTTCATCTACAATGCTGAAGGTCACATGCTTCTGATATCATCCACTTTCTTATTGAACTCAATCTTCGATTCGTACTCTGAGGATTGGCACTCAATTTGCTGGTAACCTCTCAACAACTGCTGCCATTTCCTCATCTGTGTAGATTCTGAAACCGCGCTCCTTCGTTACACTCGCCAACTGCACATTCTTCGAATCTAGCTTCTCCTCCATCACTTGCTTTAGTGTCTTCAGGACCAGAGTCTCGGCTTCCTCAATGGTGAGAGACTAGAAAGCTATTTTAGTCTGGAAGGTAACTGGAATAGATGGTATATCAAGTACCTTATGGAATTCATTTTGCAGCTCAGCCTGTGCGCCTTCTGAACCCGAACCAATAGCCTTCGCATCATATCTGTAAAAGGTTCCACTTGGCTCAGCATGGTAGAGTTGTGGTCCATCTTCATCGTAGCCCGCAATTAAAAGCGCAACCCCAAATGGCCTACTCATAATGCTCTCTTCACCGTCAGCACCCTCTCCAAATCTCAACGCCAGATCACAAATAGCCTGAGTACAACTCTCTACTCTCAATGGTTCATTGTAGTGGAAAGCGTGGTTCTGGGATTCCACTCGAGCGTGTTCGACCATCGACCGTGCATCCGCTTGAAGTCCCGACATGGCACATCCAATATGGCGATCGATTTCTACGATCTTCTCGACTGAGGAGGTCTCCAGGAGAGTGGAGGTAACTCGTTTTTCGACGCCTAAAACTACACCACCACCAGTGGCTACGCCAATTGCCGTCGATCCTAGCTTGATAGCTTCGAGTGAGTATTCTACTTGGAAGAGGCGGCCTTCGGGGGAGAAAGTGCTGCAGCAGATTAGATATTAGGAGGAAGAAAAACCACCCATATTAGGACTACGCACTTGATTCCCCGATCTTTTACGATGTTAGCCGTGATCATCCAGACCGAATTTAGAGCTCTGTTTACTCACCATATTCTGACCGTGCAATAAACATCTTGAGTTGGTTTTTGAAGGTAGGAGGAGTGGGGAACAGCTCTCAAAGCTGCGGCTAGTCGTGAATATAAATGCAAATAGCTGTGATGTTTGGCTGTCGTGGAGAATGGGAAGAAGAGAGGTGTATTGAATTCAAGGACAGAGCTTTGACGTTGCTTCGCTGAGTGAGCTGTAGGCAAGCAGTAAGTTACGCAGCTGGGCTAGCTGTCGGTACGTACCTATAGGCAAGTACCTTAGGCAGTGACACACTAGTCTGAAAGAGATTTGGCGTGTCTCTCCCTTAAAGCGGCCTGCAAACGCGAACAACACGTCTCCCCACCAACCTATTGACTTAGATATCCTTTATGATATTCTTTCATACGTACTTTCTCATCGCCCATGAAGCGCAGATGTAACGGCCATGTCTTCGTCCCATGCCAGAGCATCTTCACAAATTGAGCGATGGATGACAGGCGGAAATGGCACTTCCAAACCCCGCGCTCCCTCTGTGCAACAAGGAAGAGGAAGTGAAAGACAGGATCCACGAAGGCAAGAATCCCCGCAACCGTCTACCAGCGGAGCTCCGCATCGAAGAGCCGCTTCGAACTCCCTAGGAACCAATCGTGGAGTGGATGAACGCAGAACAGAAAGGATTCAAGTGACGACCAAGGAATCATTGACTTCGAGGACGAGAAGTCCTGAACGCCGGTCTGGGCCGCCCCAAACTACGGAACGTGCGAAAACAGTCGAGACTACTAAATCATATTCCATAGACCCGCGCCCTAAATCTAAGCAGCTGGAAACCTCACATGGTATGTATGGTTTTTGAGAGCCAACCCATATGTCTAAAGTCTAACGCTTTCACAAGTATTACAATGGAATCCAGAGGCCTCTTTAGTACCTCATACGACTGCACCTCTAGCATCAAGAATTTCGGTCCATCCATTAGCCTCCCAAGCACCGCAATCCTTACAACCTCGACCCTTACATGACCTATCTTTAGAGGTCCAAGAGGCTGCAATACTGGAGGATCTACTACTCGTTTTTATGGGCTATGAGGGGCAGTACATTCGATTTTCCAAGGGTTACAACCCGTCTGAGGAGAAGGACCGGCTCGCGGGGCCGGGCTTCAAGATTTTACCTGGCTTAGATCCAAGTTTACACGATCTGACAACTACAATGTTAAAGATGGCGACTCATTATGGAGCCATCGAGGCGTTTGTTGAGGTGCAAAGCCGAGAGGAATTTGGTGCTGTGAACCATGCTCTGTGCGCTGCTATCAGGAAGTTGTTACAAGATTACCTCATCTTGGTTGTTCAGTTGGAGACACAGTTCCTAACAAATCCTTCTTTCACACTCCACGTTCTAAATCTGCATACTCTTCCTACAAGTCACATGATGTTCCAGGTTTATTCTCTTGCGCATGAGATTTTAAAACGCAATTCTCTGTTAGAAGAAGATGAAGATTCAGACGGCGATTTCGACGATATTGAGAACATCCTCGAGACTTTGCGAGAAGGCGGAGATTTAGGACCGGGCAATATACCAGGGAAGAAGATATGCAAAGGGGGAAGTGTCCTCGGGCTCATCACCAAACGACTCGAGACATTGTCGGGAGATCCTTCAGCTCGGTCTCTACTGACTTCTTTACTAAGGGATGCTAGTCGTCCTTACATGATGATGCTAAACGAGTGGTTACATCACGGAAGTATCAAGGATCCTCATGCTGAGTTCTTGGTCAGGGAACAAAAGAGTATTAAACGGGAGAGACTCGAAGAGGATTACACTGATGAATATTGGGAGAGACGATATACAATCCGAGACAATGATGTACCACCGCAGCTGGAGGGAGTAAAGGGCAAGGTTCTATTAGCAGGCAAATACCTCAACGTAGTCCGTGAGTGTGGCGGCGTCGACGTCAGCAAGGCTGTTAAGGATGTTCCCCGATCGTTCGACGACAATCGATTCCTAGATAATGTGAACAGCGCCTATGCTCATGCTAACGAGTCCCTACTTAAATTGTTACTCACAACACATGCTCTTCCTGCAAGGCTGCGGTCCCTGAAGCACTACTTCTTCCTTGACCGATCTGACTTCTTCTCGTATTTCCTGGAATTGGGAACTTCAGAACTTCGAAAACCAGTCAAAGCTGTCAATACGGGCAAGCTTCAATCCTTACTAGATCTTGTTCTTCGACAGCCAGGGAGTGTTGCTGCTCAAGATCCATTCAAGGAAGATATTAAAGTCGAGATGAATGAGATCAGTCTAACCAATTCTTTAACGAGAGTAGTCAATATTTCGGGAATCGAGGAAGGCGAGAAATTACAGACGCTTGCATCCCAGCCGATCAGTGAAAACGATAAAAGCGCCGTAGGCTTCACTTCACTTCAGTTAGATTACTCGGTTCCATTTCCTGTTTCACTTGTCATCAGCCGGAAGACGGTATGGAGATACCAAGCTTTGTTTCGATACCTCTTATCGCTACGCCACTTAGAACAACAACTTGTTTCCTCTTGGCAGTCACACAATAAAGCTCCCAGCTGGTCCCATAGGAGCTCAAACCAGGAACTTCAGCTCTGTAAACGACGAATTTTTACATTACGAGCCCGTATGCTTGTTTTCGTTCAACAACTCCTGTACTTCTGTACGTCGGAGGTCATCGAACCAAATTGGCAGGCTTTAATAGCAAGGCTTGGGGCAAAAGAGGATGGCAAAGATATAACACCATCGGCTGTTCGAACTGTGGACGAACTCATGCAAGACCACGTTGATTTCTTGGATACGTGCCTGAAAGAGTGCATGCTTACGAACAATAGCCTATTGAAGGTTTGTTGATCTCGACCTATTGAAATCCGTCCACTGATACTACCCAGGTCCATTCCAAACTCATGCGAACGTGCACTTTATTTGCAACCTATACCGGATGGTTCTCGAGAGAATTAGACAAGAGCGACCCTGATCTAGCCGGTCCAGAGAAACCGGACAATATGAACGGACAACAATGGGCAAAATACCAAAAGGAAAAGAGTGATCGATATGGGAACTCAAAAGGATCCAATGCTGCGCCTGAGACGACATTTGATCAAGCCCGACTTGAAAAGATGAATGACATATTACAGCAGTATGAATATAATTTTAGCAGACACCTCCAGATTCTCCTGGATGCTCTTAATCATTATGCAGCGACCGAGACAGTAGTGTTGCTGGGACTTTGTGCCAGATTGAGTACGGCGAATCAGGGGACACAATATAGTGGTCCTAGAAATGAAGAAGATGGAGGGGCATAATAATAGATGTGTTATGATATGATATCCACAGGGGTCAACTGGCGTTGGGGTCCGTTTCGGATTGGTAGAGGGGTTTGGTACCTAGTTTACTTGAGTAGGACTTGCTTGTAAATGAACAGTGATGATTTATTTCCACGGTACTTGTACACACTACCTAAGCATTACCTACCACCTACTTACCTCAAAGTAGGTATTCATCAATGGTAACACATAACAAACCCCCCATTTGATGCTGTGTAAGGTAAATGTTTTTATTCTCCACCAAAGTATAGGTCCAACAGCAAACAAACACCAACGGCCAAAAATGACACCGCCTTGAGCCCGTTCCGTGTTGTTGTCTTCCTTTTTTCTGCCCACGCTAGCCCCACTACATCCACAGTAAGCAATTAGGTATTTATTCATTCATCTATCTATCTATCTCTATATCTATCTATTTATTGCATCGACAATATCGTTCGGGGTGTACTTACTTCCCCATTACATGCAGCATCAAGCGGCAGATCGTTGGGTTCGCAAAAAGGTACTTCGGCTAGCTGCCGTTAGCGAAGAAAGTTTCTGAGGAATTCATAGGTTCAAGGTGGGAGGTTTGTATCCCCTCTTCCTTCTCCTTTCTTGCTTCTGTATCTACCAATACCGCATTTCCCGAAATGACAATTGGCAGTCATCTTTATCTACGACTCGCCCTATCGACCCTCCCTTGACCGTTGTACATCCTCAACCTAACATTAAAAGCGGTGAGCTTTACAGTGCTTCACGAATGCTGATATTAGGTGTACTTCCTAGGTCAATATTGGATCCCTTCTGACTCCAACGAAACCTAGACCACAAAATGCATATCAAGGATATGCTGGCCGAGGCCGAACGGTCTAGTCGTCCATCCTTCTCCTTCGAGTTTTTCCCTCCCAAAACAGCACAGGGTGTTCAGAATCTCTACGACAGAATGGACCGCATGCATGGACTCGGACCAAGCTTCATTGATATTACTTGGGGGGCTGGAGGTCGCTTGGCACAATTGACTTGTGAGATGGTGAGCGTGGCTCAATCTCAATATGGTCTAGAAACATGTATGCATTTGACTTGTACAGATATGGGGAAGGAGAAGGTCGACGAAGCGCTTAAAAATGCGTACAAGGCCGGTTGCACCAATATTCTAGCTCTAAGGGGTGATCCACCGCGCGAAAAGGAAAAATGGGAAGCAACGGAGGATGGATTTCAGTATGCTGGGGATCTTGTGAAGCATATCCGTCAGACTTATGGCAATCATTTCGATATTGGAGTGGCCGGATACCCGGAAGGCTGTGATGATAATAAGGATGAAGATCTGTTATTGGACCATCTGAAACAGAAAGTTGACGCTGGCGCTACCTTCATCGTGACTCAGATGTTTTACGACGTGGATAACTTCCTCCGCTGGCTTTCCAAGGTTAAAGCTAGAGGGATTACCGTGCCTGTCATTCCCGGTATCATGCCGATCAGTACACATCAGAGCTTTTTAAGGAGATGCAATCACATGAATTGTAGTATTCCGCCTTCATGGAACGCGGCCTTGGAGGAAGTCAAGAATGACGATGCAGCTGTTCGAGAAATTGGGAAGGGATTGGTCGCTGAAATGTGTCGTCGAATCCTGAAAGCTGGAGTTCACCATTTACATTTCTACACCATGAACCTGGCGCAAGCCACTAGTATGCTGCTCGATGAATTAGATTTAACTCCATCGTCCGAACGACCGCTTAAACAAGCACTTCCATGGAGACAGTCTCTGGGTCTCGGGCGCAGGGAAGAGGATGTCCGTCCGATATTCTGGAAGAATCGTAATAAGTCATATGTAACACGAACCCAGGATTGGGACGAGTTTCCTAACGGCAGATGGGGTGATTCACGATCACCTGCTTTCGGCGAGCTGGATGCGTATGGTATCGGTTTGAGAGGCACCAACGAGCAAAATCGCAAGCTCTGGGGAGAGCCAACTTCCATCCGGGATATTGCTGATCTCTTTGTAAAGTATCTTGAAAAGAAGGTCGGAAGTCTTCCATGGAGCGAAGCGCCGATTACCAGTGAAGCTGATATTATCAAAGATGATCTTATTAGTCTGAATAGGCGAGGGCTGCTGACGATCAACTCACAGCCAGCTATCGATGGCATTAAATCATCCAATCCTATATATGGCTGGGGTCCAACAAATGGTTATGTCTATCAGAAAGCTTACCTGGAACTCCTGGTATCTCCGAAGTTGATTGACGAATTAATCCGGCGTATAGGACTGGACTCTGAGCTGACCTATTATTCCGTCAATAAGGCGGGCAACCTGAAGACCAACGTTCCAGGAGATGGACCTAACGCTGTAACTTGGGGCGTCTTTCCAGGAAAGGAGATTGTCCAGCCCACCATCGTCGAAACGATTAGTTTTCTAGCTTGGAAAGATGAAGCCTTCCGTCTGGGTATGGACTGGGCACATTGCCATTCTTCCTTGAGTCCAAGTCGTCACCTGATTCAGGAAATGATGGAATCATGGTATCTTGTCAATATTGGTATGATCCATTTGATTACTACGAAATCGGTCTCGACTAACAATGTTTTAGTTCATAATGACTTCCACCACACGCATGGCCTATTTTCCTTGTTCGATGGTCTTTCTGTGGACGACCTAGACGATAAATTCGAAATAGATCAAAATACCAACGAGGTAGAGGTGAATGGCATCAGCGGCAGTAAACCCACCGGCCAAGAAAATGTTCCAACCAATGGACAGGCAAGTGGTCAGTAAGTTCTTCGACGATTTATGATTCAACATGCATGAGATGGCTCCCTTGATTCATCTCCATTTGGGAATTGCATCTAGCGTGGTGTCTGGGGCAAACTTCAACAAGTTTGGCGTTTAAAATGGATCTCAACGATCCCAGAGGATCGAAAAGAAAATGGCTGCATTTTTTAGGTTTATTTTCATAAAACACACGTTTTCACACTTTCTATTATTTTAAGACAGTAGGACGCTGCCTTTATTCTTATTAGCGGATATATCCTAGGTCCATCAAGCCTTCAACTGCTATGGGCCTAAAGTTACAGTCACATAAGTGTGCACTGCTTTGCTAATAAGCCTAAATTAAATTCCTTAACCATTATAACATGATGGTCGACCTCCTTCACCTTTTCATTTGTAGATACGCTAGAGTAATCTCTTACCACTTGCTTCTTTTCTTCATAAAGCATCTAGTGCAGCTTGAGCTTTCTTCGCCCCTCGACAATCCGTGAGTTGTTCGGCTTCACTTCATCCTCTTCCAATAAAATCGATATAAAACCGTACCAGACGCTCGCTATTCTTAGAAAATTTGTTCTGCAATACATATTAACTTTCAGCTTATTAGTGCGATCTCCGAGGACTCTGTAACACCTCTGGATCCAAGTGTACTCTTACAGCCCTAGCATCAACACTCTGGCGGATTAGTAGCATCCTTTTTATGAAGAGCAAGAGCCGAGAGGGATGAAACGTAGAGCGGAAGCCAAAACAAAGAAAAGAGTTGATTACCCTCTTCCCCGTGTATGGAGGTTTGTAAAACGTGGGAATGACAGAGTCCGCATTACCCTTCCAGGAAATTTTCAAGGGTAAAAGATCAATTCAGGAGTCTAGACAATCGATGTCTGACAACTTCTAAACATCCTACAATAAAAGACCATGATCCTAGAGCGTTTGCCTGTACGTCCATAGAGTTCATTTATATTTATAATTACACGACGTTTGCTGACTAGATCCTTTGTCGTTGCCGTATCCATTTTCTCTAGGTCTTTCGCTGCAGCCGCCAAATCCTCTTCGTCTTGAGGTCTATACTCTACCAGAGCACTGCATTGAGCTGATTCAGCGATGGGGTTGTTATCTTCTTGTAGGGAATTCAACAGATTTCGTATTCAATATATTGATCTCTAGCATGGACCCTTAGCATAGACCCCTAGAATAGGCCCCAAGCGCGGCAAGGGAGGATGCAGTGTTTGTCAATTTCCGGCCTCAAGCGCGCTCGTCCAATCCTCTAGTTTGATATACTCCCTCACACTTGTCAATTTCACCTGTGGATCCAGCTCCCATGGTCGCACCAGGTCTCCCCATCCGAACTCAGCGCTTGAGGCTGTGCTCTCAGCAGCCTCTCTTCCAAGACCGCCGGGGATCTTTTCGGCCAGATCTTCGACGCTGACCTCTTCCGCACGACCATCTACGCCCAACTCTTCGCTCCAAATCCTCATGACACTCGCATAATCGAGCAGCTCGCTGACACCGAGTAGGTCCTTTCCAGGTTCAGCATCTATTAGCAGCCTGACGAACTCCCCCGCATCCGGTGGGTAAACGAATGGATGCTGAGCTGTGTCTTTTCCCGGCTTTGAAAGGACGTAACTTCCGTCGGGTTGCTTCATAGTCATCAATCAGTAGTCCACAGCACTTTGTAGGGTAATAAATATCTCCCTACCTTTTGTGGGGTCAGGGATGGAAACCTCTTTAGATTCGTCATGTAAAACCCCATGTTCAATATACTCGTTTTCTTCCACTATGCGAAACAGGGAGTCAGCCAGTACTCCTTTGGATCTCTTTGGGATATCACTCCCGAGACACGCTCAACTAGGGAGGGTTTTGCTCCCCCAGGAATACTACTCACAAGTTCTGGCTGTTTCTTTTCGATATACCTGTTCACTTCCTTCTTTCCATCGAAATGGTACGCGTAGGTGTATTTACCACCGCTCAGCTCCTTCAATGACGGCAAAGAAGAATAAATAAATCTCTGCAGCGAATTCCCTGCCATTAATGCTTTGGCGGCCGCGTCAATCACCGTCTTCGCTCGACGGATCTCGATTTCCATGGCGTGTTCCCCCGTTGCCCGATCGGAGATTTTCTGCAGTTGAGGGTAAGCAGCAAAGAACGGCTCCCAGAAATCAGTCATGGCAAAGATGGCCGTTGCGCCAGTAAAAATCCCATCCCATGACGAAGGATTGTCCAGGTCTGCTTGCACGATTTCAATGCCTGTCCTTTCGAGATCTTGGGCAGAAGAGCTAGAGGCGTTTCTTGTGACCCCTCTGATTTTCCACCCAGGTATTTCCAGGAATCTGGAGGCAACGGCTCCGCCCTAATAATAGCTAGTTAAATAATAGTTTTATCAAATGGGAGGATGGAAACGTACTTGAATACCTGTGATTCCTAATATAACAATTAATTGCGACATGACTGCAATATAGCCTTGTGAGGTACTGTTATAAAATTTGGTTAATTTAAACCGTGCATATATATATATATATTAGAAAGATTTGGTAATCGAAAAGCAGAAATCTGCTTAATAATTATAATGGATTTGTAAGAGCAAATTGCTAATCGGCATAATAATATTTTTTTTTTTTGGCGCATTGAAATAATAATAATAATTAAAACAATTAATATATTGAAATATTAATATTTGATATAAAAGTTCGTGTTCCATACAAAGCCTAATATATATATATATATATATAAATTAGAAATAAGACTTTGATGTCAAAATGGTTTGTACGAAACCTTAATTTTATAACCCAAAACTTAGGTTATATATTTATTTATGTTGTACAAGGCTCTTTCTTAGCTATATAATTAAATAAAACTAATAATAACAGAAAAGCAAAACAATTACCAGGGGCTGACATAATTCGTGACGGGATCACCAAAATACGCAAAAATAATTATATTTCAAGAAAATATATCTTGGGAACACATTGGTAGAAATAAAGTAGCTACCTAGCTCAATTGTATAAACGTTAGCCTGTAATACGAACTTACCAATTTCAAAGATCAGTTAGCTATATTAGTAAATTAGCATTGTTGCTTTTGAAAACATTATATATATATTTTTATGTAAAATCATTGCTCTGTACAAAAACAAATTATTTATTTGTTACAACTGCCCCTTAATAAGTTGAATACAATTGGACAGCAGGAGAGCAGCCTCGTGGAGTAATTCCCATCTTGTCTTTTCAAACACATTTCGTAATACCATAAGCATACCGGTGCAGCCATTGAGGCCCCTGAGAGACTTTAGATCTTCCGGAGATCGTACGGTACCAAATCTCCGCAAGTATGCCCGCATATCGCGGACCTGATCTTCAAAATCGAACGCACCAGGTAATGGAACTGTGTTAGGTCCCTCCAAAGCAAACCCATAGCACCAGACAATCAAGGCAGCGAAGTACATAACCCACGGTCGATTGAGCAATATATCATCACGTGGAGAATAGTCAAAAGGGGGATCCACGGACTCGAAACCGCTCTGGGATACTGTCGACTCATCCGGAAGAAGGACTGTGGACAGGAATCGAAGCGCATACCATGTAGCATCTCGAGCCTTGGCACTAGGCGCCCAGCTGTCCTTCATACGACGTTGAGCGCTATTGAGATCTTGAGCTCCTATGGTGCGGCCTAGCAACCTTTTCGCTCTCGCAAATATCTGACAATCCACTATATCGACATGCATTGCCATATGCGCTAGGTGATGGAGAACTGTCCTACTCTTGAAGATAATATTTTCATCCCTCTTGTCGGAATAGGCATATGGACTCGGCGCGTTTTCATTTTGTCGGGCTAAGGATCTATCAAAATCTTGCATCCATTGATCAAAAGCTCTCGTGATTGATCCCCTCCACTTATCCCGTCCACCCAGGGCCTGCGATACACCAAGAGAGTTGACCTGGAGATCACGTTGGTTCATATGCCAGCTTACACTCAATAGACCAGCCATCAGAATAGTCCGGCCAAATGAGTTCGTGCGTACTTCCTGGCCATTCAGGGTTCTTTTTAGGCCTTCTAAAAAGGAAATCGGCTTCACGCCGTTTGCTTGGAGACTAGATTCGATCTTACCGACTTCTGCACTGTTCGTCGCGGACCAGAGTGACTCGTCGCAGGGAAGTGGAAGTCGCATTTCATGGGCAACCATTACAGTCGAATGGCCAAACATTGTGGCGTGTGTAGAGTCTATAACAAAAGCAGCGAAGGCGGCTCGTCGAGTTGCCTCGTTAGTTATCCAATGATTCCACCACTCATCGGGCGTGTTAGCACCGGAGGTAGAGGACTGTCGTGACCCATTTAGTCCCGACTTATCATCTCTTACGCTAGGAGGAGAATCCAACGCCGACCGTCCAATCAGCGAGCTGCCTCGACGCATCAAAGTTATGGTCGTTGCATGATGGATGTGAGCTCTTTCATGTAGAGCTCTAGTCGAGTACATTTTTTCGTACAGTTCAAGAAGTAACAAGGCTTGAAATACCCACAGCTTGGCTGGCGGCCGAAAATGGTAATCACTAAATATCTCCCACCTAAGATGCCAAGCCAAGAAGTTGGACAACTCAGCACCAGCTTTCGTGACATCGTAACCGTGCATCTTATCCAGGCACGATGCTCCAATAGCCATCATTGCAATCAGGAGAAGGTTTGGAGTCTTGTCGGGTGAAAAGGTTGGCTTATGTACTATGTATTCCTGATGTCAGCAACCTATTCTCTCCCAAAGTCTTTCCATACGCACATATTGGGACTTGTTCACTAAAATTATACCAGTAACTCCCGATGTAAGTTTGCATCATCTTTCGACTCATCATATGCGTATCCTCAGTTCGATCTCCCTCGAGAAGTGCCTCCTTTTGCCTTGCAACTGGAGCGTGATCGGTCTCGTTGAATCTTTCCTTGATCAAGTCAATGATCGCTTGGCTTTTCTCTTCGGAGAGAACGGTTTCTGGAAGACTTGTGTCAAGCAAGCTTGTCACAGCCATCGGGTGATGAGATGGCTGATGACTGGACGGAAAGAAGCCACCGAGATTCATATCATTTGCAAAATAAGGCGCATAGTATTGGCTCTGAGCATCGGGATAACTATAAGAAATTAGTACTTTCTGAGCCGTAAAGTCCATCACTGCCTCCGAGTTATACTGACTTTGCGTAACCTTGTTGTCCTAAGTGTGGCACAGGCGAGGAGTTTTCCAATTGTTGATTGCTGAAGAGATAGGCTACAAAGTCTTCAGGTATAGCAAAAGGAGAACGACTATAACCTTCACCGCCGAAAACCGGCATTGTATTTGGGGCTGTCATTTGATCTAAGAGCATCATATCCGGGCCTGATTGCTGATGTTGATTTCCCTCACTGGGATAGTCCATTGACGTAGAGTAAGAAGGCTCCGAGTCCCGCGTGGTTGTAGCCGCTGCTATATTCGAGAAGCTGGGAGGAGGTAGGCTGAAAGGCGTAAAGTTCTGCTGACTCACGTACGTTTGTGGACTCCCGTGGTAATTCTGATTCCCAGAAGCCGAGGGTAATAATGCGTAAGGTCCAACGCCTGCTTGTAATAATGGCCGGGAAAACTCGGCAGGTTTGCCATCCGACACCCCAAAACTTGAGTGACGATGTGGTCTGGTTTCCTGCATGGCACTACATGGACCTTGGTCCCTGGATATACTGTCACTATTGGACCGTTTGAGCACATTGGATTGTGTGACGTTTTCGGCTCCGTTCGACGAAGCGGCACCTGAATACGTCCCGGAAGATGGATTTGTCACAGGGGAGTAAGGAGGCGGCGGGTTACTACCCCGTGGAGAGTGGTACTGCAATTGGCCCGTACGTGGTTTTATTCCGGCCGCAATGTTGGTTCTCATTATTTCAGGAGAGGTTGATCCATGCGCTGATAACGATTTCCTCGACTCAGTCACTGGAGAGCCAAGACCCAGCATGGAGTCTTTTTTCTGTAGTTGGGAACCCTTTGCTGTATGTCTGTCCCGATGTCTGTTACACAAGTCCTGCCTGACGAAAGTACGCGCGCAGTCTGGGAAGTCGCAGTTATAGATCTGCTTTGGGGTATGATTCAGCTGGTGGCGGTAGCTGAAAGAGGGTATGGATTAGCCAAATGTCTTCAGAATTACAGCGTGTATCTCACAGATGCTCTGCTCGAGAATAACTCTTTCCACATCCTTCCTGGGGGCATTCAAATTTCTTGTCTAGGCCTTTACGACTTCTTCGACGCTTCCTCGATGGTCCATCAGTCCCGGAGGAATGACCAGCTGCCGCGTCGCCGAGCGATGCTTCTCCCTCGACCTCCTTATTCTTGTTCTTGGCGGTTATACGACTCCGACGCCGTCCTCGAATGGTGTCCTCCGAGTCCGTCTTCTGCCGGCGCTGCACGGAATGGTCTTGGACCTGGGGCATTGCTGGCGCGCCCTCGATATGGGCCATGATATTATTATTTTGGGGATATGTCAGAGGTGGCGTCAGAACCGAAGTCATCGTATCTGTTAGAGCCCAGCAGGTATCGCCTTGTGCGGACGATTTAGATCAAACCATGTATACTTCGACGGCGCATATATCTCCTACGCCAGGCAATCCTGCCCTGCGCAATTAGAGGCCGCAACTTGCCAACATTGGCGACTCGTCGACCCCAATTAGACAGATGGATGTTCCTCTCCACTATGTCATGCCTCTCGCGGTGGAACCTCTAGCGGTGGAACCTCTAGCGGTGGAACGTGGGTAGTCGCACAAGTGGTACCGGGGCTAGCAGGTTGACGGTGGTGGGACTGAGGGCGAGGACAACGGCGTCGTGCTTGGGGGG
>NCSK02000407.1:0-16159 GCA_002276475.2 Chlorociboria aeruginascens | reverse complement strand
CCCCCTTTTTTTTCTCGCAGGGGAAAGTATGATATAAAATGGGAAAGTGAAATTGAAACTAGATTTAAGGGGGTTGAGAAAGGTAGAGATTGATAAAGGTAGTGAATGGGTGGTGAACGTTTTGTAGCATAAGTTAAGTCTGATTGTAACTTAAAATCTAGGATTGAAATCGGGATTGAGAGAGTCGAGGATAGAAGATAAATCGCAGGCATATGTTATCGAGTAGAAGGTAATATAGACAAGATGCATGCACGCAGAGGATTTGGAGGAATTTACCTGGAAAATAAGTGTGGAAATTGAATAATTAAGATAATGGTTGCTTAACTAGAAGAAGTGAATATATATCGAAGACTCTGAATAGGAAATGGATAATAGATCACATTAGATCGGAAGACGTTTGACTGTGTTATTCTAACTGCTAGGTTACATTGAAGATTTATTTGGTATCTTGGGTATGGAATGGATGACTGCCATTCTAATTAAATGGTAGGAAGAGCCCACTAGCTTACATTGTCCAAATTCTTGCGAACTACATATTTATAATAAGTGCTGAAGATCTCCAATAATTGTGTTTCTCTGACTTCCAGGGGGTAAATTTCGCACGACTCAAGCCACCCCTCTCTACAAGGGGGACCATTAATCCTCTGAAATCACCCCTTCCTCCATAAAGGGATAGTGGACACAATTAAAGGCAATTTTGCTTCCAAACCCCTTAACCGGTAACAACACGCCAAACCACGCGCATCTGACATTTATTTCAGCAGCAACCGACCTATCACCGGCGGCGCACATAGTCAACTATCCTTGCCTTCCCAAAATCCCTAGCTTTCTTCCACTTGCAGTATAAGGTAACCACATCCTTTAACACCACGAGCAAACACCCCCCTATAATTGTCCTTCCCCACTTCTCCTGTAAAAGCCCCTGGCTGACGAGTTGATTATTTCTTCCTGGAAGCCATCTGCTGGGCTCTACCAACCGCTTTGTAACCCATCTCGCAGGCAAGGTCGCCTCAAGAATATCGCCCATATAAGATGATAGGACTGGGAAGAATAACGCACCCATAGTACTGGTTATTAAGCTCACAGTAGAGATGTTTTGGCGAAGTTCCCAATTACCTCGTTCAGGGGCATTTACATTCTGTGGGTTGGGTTGCTGTTGAGCGCCGCCAGCCTGGTTGATAGGAGGAATTTGGACTTCTCCTCGTTCGCGCCTGACATTTTGCGGTGCTAATCTACCTTCGCGATCAGCAGGGTTCCTTTGTTCGGCAACTTCTCCTTCGTTGACTATTTCAACCTCTACATTAAAGATAGGATCGTCGTTGTCCGCTGCTCGGGCTGCAGCTTGTGCTACTTCCTCCTCTGTTTCGCCCTCTCGCGGTTTCCGTTGCACAGCCTTTTCCCACTTTCTCTCAAGGTCGCCTACAGCATACCTATAAGTTTCGTTGTATGCTGTTCGTATATATGGGAGTAGTGCAAGTGTCATTCCGGGCCCTGGTGGCCAGTGTAAATCGTATCGATTTTCAATTCGGAACATGAAATACTGCGCGGGTGTAGTAAGCAAGCAGGTTTGAAGTGCTGGATAGAATAACTTACTGTGATTGGTAAGATGGCAAACAAATTATCTGCAATTCTTGTCCTTGAAAGTACAAGAGCTGGTAATATCATTGGCAGCCCGAAATAGAGCTTCCAATTAGCTACAGAATTTGATGCAGCCAGAAACGGTTGCCAATCACTAAAGAACTGCACTGCCGCTTGAGCAGCAGGTCTCCCTTGTAAAATATTGTACGCATGCCTATTATAATTGCTAGGAGCCAATATATCGCGAGCTGCCTCCGACCCAAAGACTACATGAATGGTGTTGATGCCGTAGACTAATGATCCAGTGTACAAACAGCCAAAGAGAGAGGTAACGGCACCCGGAAGAATCAAGTTTTTGACTACTCTCCGAATCTTATCTGTAGCAATAACTATGTAGTCTTTTGGCCGATCGATTCGTATCTCGGCCTTGCACTGCGGACACAGAATGTGTTTCGGTGCAGGCATCTCCCCTGGTTTTGAAGCCTCTTGACTGGTAACCCATTGTAATAAGCACTCTTCGTGGGCTACCAATGAGCAAGGACATGGGGATCGCCATGGGGATGTTTCGGGTGTATCGTCGGTATCTTTTTCGTAGCAAACCCAACATGTTCGGGGTTGTGGTTCCAAGGTCGTCGATGGCTCTCCAGGCTTTGAATCCGTCCCTGTGATCGCTATAGTCGGGGATTTATTTAAGACAACGAATGGTGAAGAGTCTCCATCTTGAGTGGATGGAGTGGTGCTGCTTGCATGCTGTTCATCGCTCGTTGGTTCTAGTGGAGAAGAGCGCGGTCTAGGGGTTTGAGGAGGAAGGGAAGCCATTGTCAATTCAAGTCTGAGGATATTTACGAATAAAAAAAGAGGTCTACCTTCTCGTACTTGTTCTTCTTATCGAGATGTTGAGGCTTGTGATTTACAGCAGTTAGAGTACGGCGTTGCCTTTGCTTGTTTGTCGTCAGAGAAGGCTTGCGGCCTGAGGAAGAAAAGCCTCGCTTCACTAAATTGCCTTTCTTGGCAATACGCCACCTCTTCCCATCCCCCAGATATTTTCTCCCCCTTTTCACCATAGACCTGTGAATAGCTTAGTGGCGCACTAACCATGAGAAGATCTATTTATTAACTTATACGAAGTAAGCGGCATGATCAGCTTGGAAGACCGTCGACCATGATGCAATATACATCATCTCCGTATTCGCTTCAATCCTGGTGCGTATATTTGTATACCTTTTTTACAGTCATTTACCTGTAACAGTATGAGTTTTCTCGTTGCCTAGCCAAGTGGCTCCTCTCACAACTTGTCAGTAATCAGAATCTCAACCACAATGGGAACGAGTAATATCCCGCAGGTGCTTTTTTCAACAATGTGCGAATTGCAGGGCTGCATGCAGATCTCGTATTCGAGACAACCTTACAGCTGTCTTACTATGGGAGATATTCAGCGTGATACGAGTATCCCCCCTGTACGAGAGGTAGTGTCGTCACAGACGAAAATGTTTTCTATATATTTCAGTTCCCATTTTTTTGGATCCTCAAGTCAAGATAAAATCTCCGATAACTATACCTTATCTCTCTTCAAGCCACACTCGTTCAAATTGATATCATTTTTCAATTAAGTCAACTCGCCACCATGCTGTTTTCAAGTCTTATCCCACTTTCAGCTGTCGTTGCTGGCGTTCTATCTCAAACACTGCAAGTCCCTGTTCCTTGGCAAATTACAAACTTAGTTATGGGAAATACTCGTCATGGAACTGGTGGCTAGTATTTATATCCTCTCACATCACTGCTTTATGGAAGTGCTCACGTTTTCTATCAGTTGGCAATTCAATATTCTTGATACACCCACGATCCCACCACAGGGATTCAACACGACATGCTATTATTATGGCGATTATAGTTATACTTTTGCGTTGGACGATCCACCCTACAATGAGCCATGTGCTAATCCAAATGTTACATTCGGTATCTTCGCTGATGGAGAGGCTTTTACGTTCAATGTCACACACACCTGGGGAACTTGTGGAACGTGAGTAACTTTTGGTCTGTCCTTCAATTCACATGCGCTAACATGAATTTTCAGGGGTCCGTGTATCGACAATGGAACCTGGCAATTCAGCTACGACGATGTTCGAGGGCAAGAAAACGACGTGCAGAACAACTTTGGACAGTCGGGGGGTTTTGCTAGCAGTTATATTGGCATGTATCCCACAAGAACTGTGGCTAGCACAAAATGCGAATTCTGCTGATTACGATATCGGAAAGAGGTACATGCGGCAATGAGGTTCGAAGTTTTGGTGGTAGTAATCACATTTCGGCGTTTGATTATTGGGACCGAGTATCCAAAACGGTTTCGTAGAGTACATGCTTTGATGGGAGGCGCATCATACACAAGAGAATTGAAAGCGGGTGTCCTAAGCGGCGTCACCAATATTTCATAATTATCCTTGCTTTTTTGTTTAACTCCACTATCTGTTGTCAAAAACTTATTAAATTTTATCTCAAGACCAGTTCGACCCCCGTCGTCAAGGAGCCTGGCGCTGCGGCAGAATTTCATTGCTACTTTAATAAGATTCCAAAAGACTCCTGCCTTAGACACACTGCTCCCAACACATGTTCACGACTTCTGGTCTCTCTCACAAAGTTCTTTAATCAGCCTCGGGGAACAGAAGGAAACGTAAACCCTGCCATCATACATCACATCAACCTCTAGCATGGAAAAGCTCGGCGGACGAATTAGCAGAAATAGGGAAAAGCCTTGCACTAGATACAAAGATACTGGATAAACCTCTTCCCCATTTTCCTTACATTTTGGAATTAGTTATACCCTCTCTGCAGTACTTAAATTCAAAAAATTACTACGGATGATAGATTAGATATGGCTTACGAAGAGAACTAGACTAGTAAAAAGTAAGGTAAGTAATATTATGCCGTTTCAGCGTTATGGTACTGTTTGCTTTTACAATATGAGCTCATTTGTGAATTTAATGTTTTATATTTTTGTTGGAGAATGAAGTTAAGTATTCCTTAGAAACAACGCACTATTGAGAGTTACTTGTTCTAAATCAGAAGATTTCATTTGAAGCATGATAATTCTCTTACCGCTTTTTAAATCTTGAGAATGGATAAGGTCTCCCCCTTCGCTAAATCCCCCTCCCTCTCCTATCTTAAAGAGCTCCTATATCCTTTATATCTCAAACTATTTTAAATGTTTTAATGAATACCGATAGAGCGATTGGGGCTCTGCGTCAGCTTTAAATATTACATGGTGAATGACGCGGCCGTTAGAGAGTAAATTGAAATCACGCAGGCGTCCCTATTCTCAGCATATTTTATGGCCGAAATATCTCTATAAAAACTACCGGCTAATAATTTTAAAGACCAGATGCGCAACAAAAACCTCATAGTGTGGGGGGCGGGTATTTGTTTAAGAGATGGAATGGGATTGGCGCTGTGGCACGTGATTGGATTTTGGGCTGATGAGCAAGGCAGAATGGGTTTGGACGGGTTTGGTATTAAAGTAATCCAGGTTTTGGTATTTTTGTATAATATTTATCTTCTATAAATGTCCCTGAGAGCTCAATGTCTGACACATATGCAAAATTGCGATGAGATATAATCCTAGCTTGGAGCCTTCGGGGACCTCCTAAGACTAAACATGCTTCCCTATTTTTAGGTGTTAGTCCTCGTCAAATAAATTCATAGCCAAAGTTTGGAAGACGAGGTTGAGCACAGTGTTCTAGAGTGAGGACATAAGATATTTTCGTCTAAATTGGGGTACCCCTTTCACTCATCCTCAATGAGACCCATATACATCCAATGGATGATAAAACCGAAGATGCAACCGTCCACACCCTCAAGTTTCATCTCCTGGCTTGTGCCCTTGATAAATGAACCATTTAAAGTGGTTTTAAAAGACGGTGAACGATTTTCAATAAGAGCCTTGTGCACTGTATATATTTGTTTGTCTTCACCAAAGATAATAGAGACGAACTGCTGCTCAGGCCTCTTAGGGTCTGCTAAATCTCATAGATGGGTATGAGGGAGGTGAAACTTACAAGATGTTTACTCTTAGCATTGCTGCGTCTTGGCGTTTCAGATGACTCGATATAGATAGAGAACAATCAACTACAATTTCGAATAGATCGCCTAAGATGTTTCCACATATCTGGAATTTTTGAAGCAACAAAAAATGTGATTCTCTGGTGAGGCCGATGGAGAGTGCTAATTTATCAATAATTTCAATTAACTAATTCCTTTTGGACCGAATATTTACCTTTCAATCAAATCAAAATCTAATCTAATCTTAAATTGAAAATTGTAGCAATTAAGGGGTGTTCGCTTATCGCTTAAACTTATGATCTAGTACTGTAACCCCCTGCCCCTCCTCTGCAACAAGAAATATCCACACTGCGTGTGTGCATGCCATGTAACCCCTGTTGGTTTCTTTAAACCTTGTTCGCAGAATATATAGAATAAAAGGTATCATGGATTAGGTGATCCTGTAAGTTTTGAGTCAATGCCTGGACGATTCAGCATTTGGTGAAGGCTTCTTCCGGGATATTAATGCTAGCAAAGGGGTGGGTCCTTTGGGGAGAATGCCTTAGACAAGTATATTGACTGTAACAGCAGCTTCCAGAATCTGCGCGACGATAAGACCTTTCATCCTTTCTAGTTCTACAGCCACCTCTGCTTCCAATCTCTAGAAGTACTATGATTCTGTCCTTATCACGCCTTTGCTTTCCTCTGCATCGTTCTTCTTGACTTCGGTATTCTCAATCGCCATTGTTTGAATTGCTCCCTCAACGAAGCCATTTTGAAAAGCGGTCTCCAAGAAAGGTGAATGGTATCCGATGAGGGATTTGTGGATGGTGAACTCCTCCTTCTCTTCACCAATGAAGACGGTCACCAATTTCTGTGGTGTTCTGAACATTTATTTGATTTTGGAGGGGAGAGAGAAACCGACGAGAAATTGATGGTCTTCTTCTGTGGTGGTGTTCTGCTCGAGGATAGGTCTGGTACCGTGGACATGACTGACTAGCGATGTGTACGAAAGTGGAGGTTGATGAAAATTCGAGATTGTCTTGAGTGTAGAAGTCAAAGAGCGCAAATTAAAAAAGCCTTCAGACTTTCAATTTGGCAAGAGTAGCCATCCGTTACCTTTTTCGTAAGTGACACATATTGCAGCAACCACTAATCGCACACCACATCCTTTGATCACTGATGAGCTTCTTTATATCTACTAGTCAAGCAGATTTACTTCATAATGGCAAATCTCCAGTCCAGTGAGGCTCTCCCCTGCCCCAGATCTCCTATTTGGCACTATGGATAGTTTGGTTGGTCCCATAGAACATGTTAGTAAATAAAACTATCATAAAATAACTGAATAAAGAATTGGTAACTTTCCCCCTACACCCCAATTTTGACAATCAATTTAGTGTTAGAACCACAGCGAGCATTTACCAGAGTTTTCTCTACTTCCATCTTTTGTGTCCCAACAGCTATGATCTTACTCAAAATCATCTGAAGACATCAAGATCGGTCGATAATGCACTCCGATTCAATAAAACCTCCCCTGCAGATATTGTTCTTCCTATCTATCATATTAAGAATGCATTTCTCAGAGCAAGCAGGACTTCATCATCCTATCATCCTATCATTTTAAGAATAGCGAACAGTTGAGATGATGTCAACATCATGTTAATAATTGTTTATCTTATAATTTTCTAATTTTTCTAGATTTCTTTTGTTTGCCGGGAAGGGCAGGAACAAAAGAAAGAAGAAAAAAGTGAAGGGAAAAAATATATCCTTCAGTAGGCAGGGGCCGGTTGATGCTAACTTATAGGATAAATATTTATTTGTTGGCTGTTATTCCCAACTGGTAACCATTATTACTTAGCGTTCAAATATATATCTAGAGCACCAGGAGCATCTTGGTTTATCTCTGCGATTGCAAAGCTAGTGCTATAGACCATCACAGTTTCGAAGTAGTACTCATTGTGAAAAAATCTAGATAAATAATAAAAGCAGATGTGAAGAGAAGACAGATGAGATTAATTTAGAGATATGACTACCGTAAGGAGGAGGGTAGCCAAAACAGGAGAATCCTGGTTATTACTCATCATCCTCTGACTCTGAACGACAGAGTCATCGCTCCTCGTTTCAGAGATATGAATACTGCTACTTATGGTCGCAGCCCTTGGGCGACGCCTATTCTAGAGGGGAAGGGTAAAGAAATTTTAGAAGGCCCAGATGCCAAAGAAAAGAAGACTGGTGAGGTCTTGGAAAAGGAGATACTTGGGTTTCAGGACACACGCATTATAACCATCTGTATACCATCGATACAGATATGGAACGACAATAGTCTGGGCTCAGTGCTGGATGTCAATAAAGTGTTTTCAGATACTTTTACTATGTGTTAGCTTGGGTTTGAATATATATGCTGGAAATGAATTGCAATAGTAATGAAGAACGGTTCATGTGTCAGAAACTCGGGCAAGTGCCGGCCAACCTGTTCGTAAAACCCCAGATTTTCTCCAATCATCTCTTTCTCGTGCATAAACAGTTCTTACGGAGAGATCTCCGCTCTGTCTTATCATCTATATCTATATCTTCAATATGTAAGCTTATCTTATCTCACATTCCATCATGCAGTGTACTATCGGGTAGCGACGGCGTTTAGAAAATAGGATTATGCATTACGCCTATGTTCTTCTTTATTCTGTCCCTATACTCTATCATGACTTCAATCAAGCCAATGGAACAATCTCCAATAGAGTCATCTTCCGACAGGATCACGAAACCCAATGCCAGTAATTCGATCATTGGCGAAACCTTGAAACTTGACGACAATACCCATGATCTCGGAGTAGCATTGTTTCAGGAAGTCCAACAATACACTCCGGAGGAGATAGAGGCTGAATCAGCGGAAGTTAGAAGGTTGATTGATTGGCATATTATGCCGATCGTAAGTCTCCAGTCTGGACATGAGACCAGATGTTGATGAATTGATATAGATTTGTATTACATATATGATACAGTTTTTGGATAAGTTGTCGTTAAACTATGCATCGGCCTATTCTTTCACCGACGACTTGGGTCTTACGGGGTGAGTGATATCTTCTGAACTTTGAAAGCGTTGGAAGTTATAACCTGACAGACTGAAAGGGACCGATATAACTGGACTGCAGCTAGTGAGTTCATTTCACAAAGGAGGCAGAGACTTTTTAATCTCCCTAATACTTATAGTCTTCAACTTTGGCTACCTCTTCTGGGCACTCCCGGCAAATCTCCTCATCCAACGTCTTCCAATTGCCAAGCTAACGGGTAGCATGATATTCATCTGGTCAATAATCCTAATCTGCCACATCTGGGCTCGAAACTATGCCGGAATTCTCATTCTACGTTTTATCCTTGGAATGTTTGAAGCTGGAATTTCCCCCGCCATCATGGTCATTGTATCCATGTTCTACAAACGCTCAGAACAGCCGACGAGGATGTGTATCTTCCTCGCCTTCAACGGTATGGCGACTATGATCGGAGCCTTACTCGGCTATGGCTTAGGCCATGCTTCTACCAGCTCCCTCAAAAGCTGGCAGTTGATTTTCCTCGTCATTGGACTGCTGAATCTAGTCTGGTGCTTCGTATTCCTCTGTTTTCTACCCGATACGCCCATGAACGCTCGTTTCCTCTCGCGCAAACAGAAAGTCATTGCAATCCATCGTGTCGCGGAAAACATGATCGGCGTTAAAACCACTACGTTCAAATGGCCTCAAGCTCTCGAGGCCCTGCTAGATCTCAAAGTCATAGCCTGCGCACTCATGGGTCTGGCATGCGGTGTCATCAACGGTGGCGTAAGCAATTTTGCATCTTCATTAATTAAAGGCTTTGGATTCTCGGGCATCTACGCTACGCTGCTACAGCTCCCCACCGGTGCTTTTGAATTCGTACTCATTCCACTTTGTGGACTCGCAGCAGGTTATTTCAGAGATTCAAGATGCATCATCCTCGCTGTCATCTGTCTCCCCCCTCTAGGCGGTCTTCTCGGCATCAGACTGACGTCGCTCGATCACCGCTGGGTATTGGTCGGCTGCACCTGGCTGCAATACCTAGTCGGGGCCCCTGTAATCCTGTGCTGGAATCTCCTGACCACGAATATAGCAGGGCATACTAAACGCTCGATCTCTAACGGAATATGGTTTGTGTTTTACGCAGGCGGGAATATAGCTGGTGCAAATATATTTTTCACGAGAGAGGCGCCTCGCTATTTCTCTGCCTTGACGGGGCTGATTACTTGTTATTGCGGCTTGGTGGTTATAGCGCTGCTGCTGAGACAGTATATGTGGTGGGAGAATAGAAGAAGGGATAAGGTGTTAGGTAGCGTCTTAAGATCAGTGGAGGGCGCAGATGAGGAGGGTATTCTGGAGGGGTTTACGGATCACAGTGATAAAGATAATTTGCATTTTTGGTATGCATTGTGAGTAGGCGTCTGATTTCGAAATGAATGAGTTGTGGTGGTGGTGGTGGTTATCTAGAATCGGCGATGGGAGATACCTGTGGTGATCAAAGTGACAGTCATTTATATGAAGAAAGAATTGCAAAATATTGCTCTAAGTACGACACCACTGCGAGAAGTCAACACATGTAGATAAATAGCTCTGTGGTTTCTGTCATGGGTATGTGTATCAAGGTGAGGTAAGTACATAAGACTGGCTACACCCAGAGTATGCTATGAATGTGCAAAACCTTCCATGGACTTGAATTCCAAACGGCCTTCTCAAATAAAGAACCACTGGTGTAGTAAAAAGTATCCTTCCTCAACTATCTCAAGTAACAAGAGACAGTTGCGGGAGAAAGTTACTAGCTATTACCAGAATCATAATATCATGGTACAGAATCGTTTAAAAAAATCGGAGTGGTAAATAAACAAAGCAGAATTTTATTTATGAAAAAGTTATCGACACCAAGGTCTGTACGTGGATGGAAGACTTCAGTGTAATAGGTAGTGTCTTTCCGCTCAGACTACCCTTAGAGAAGTGGGGTAGTCGAGGTAAGAAACTACTGTATATTCCAGATGCATAATATAATGGGGAAAGGGATGAAATGTGCCGTTGACAGCAACGACAATTACCGAAATAATCCGTGTAATAAAATTGGATGAATCTCCTATTGAAAGCCTGGCTGGTAAAAAATGGCGAGTAAATATAAGAGAGCAAATCACCTACAAAATTTCCACAATAAACTGCCTCCCGAAAGATTCAGGCAAGGAGCCTCTAGCCAAGCTTGACTGTTTCGAGGTCGAAAATACTTCATCCACTATCTCGTGGGCCTTTCAGGCATTGTCATCAATCATAGCATTCACTTGTTGACGCACAGACTTTCTTTACTTCCACATCGGCTCTCAACTCTTTTAGCAGGGCGTCGTGCTTGAGCACAAATTTTTGCAACACAAAGCACTAGGTGGTAGAGTACATAAGTAACACCTGATGACAGTGTGCCGCACGCCCTCGTTCCTGAGTGATGTAAACTCTAATAATCAGAATCGAGAACAAGAAGAAAAATTTTAGGGAGTGCAACATAAGACTCGGTAGGCTAGAAGTAATGATTCGATTAACCTTCTTTGTCCAGCAAGCAAGAGCGAACTGCAAATAGGGTGGGGGGGAGGTTGAGGAATGAAACGAGACAAGAAGAATGTGGATTGAAGAATGTGGAAAGTAAATCTTTTATTTTTTATTTTTTTTATTTATTTATTTATTTATTTATTTTTTTATTTTTTTGGGATCCACACCGACGGGATTGAGTGTTAGAGAAACAGGCTAGGAAGGCGAGGCCGGGGAGAACAATGTAATAAATAAATAAATAATAAGACGAGATAGTTAGAGAAGAGAAGAGGGAGAGAAGAGGGAGAGGTAGGTGAAGAGTGAGACTGGGATGTATAGAATGAATGCGCACCTACGTACATACATACATACATACATACATACATACATACATACATACATATACATAGCATCATGGCAGTAATATGGAAGAAGAAAAGATGGGTAGATAATCTCATTTGTCTTATTAGGCAGTAGCTACTCTCACTTCTATCATACCATGTACCATGTACCATGAACCATGAACCATGTACCAGCCCATCCCGTCAGTAGCATGAAAAGGATTATATTTGGATTAGAAGATGATAAGAAGAAAATGTGTATGCTATATATGACCACCACCACCACTCCACCATCCACACGCCACGAAATGCAGAAAGAGCCTTCAAATTCAGATATTAAACGCCGCGGCACGCCACCAGAAACAAAACGTCTTCGTTACATGCATATGCGATGCTGATCCCCACCGCCCACACCCCTCCTATTCACGCCAATAGATATGCTTGAAGAAACCAAAAAAAAAAAAAAAAAAAAGGAAGTCTGCGAAATGTTATCTCGGAGTAGAAGGGTACAATACAAAATGAACAGGGGAGTTAAAGCTAGATCCGGAACGAAACAAAACAAGAAATCGTAGATGTTACTCTCACACCCAGAGTGGATGACGACACGATGAAACAGAGTGGGGTGTTCTGGACAACAATCTTAGAAGAGGGTGTCGAGAGTGTAGGTAGAGGATACGCGTCTTGAGAGATGTCAAGAAGAGGGTGTCCAGGATTACAGGATGTACAAGACGGAAAGCATACGAGTCTGGAGTAGCCTAAAGGTAGGAGGATACTGGGCGAGGCAGATAGACGAGTCCAGATTCCCTTGCAAAGGGTGTGCGATAGAGTCAGAGATAAAGATCAGGTTGGGGTGAGTGAGGATTCACATCCACGGGGAGCTGAGCGGGAGAGCGGCTGGGCCAATAAGAGAGAGAGGACTTCTTCTCCCGATGGAGGCGGCTATGTTACAAATAGAAGAGGCCAATAGGAGAGTCGAGCATGGCCCCATGGCCGTTGTGATACAAAGGGTCGATGATCTTGGACTGAGGAGGTCTTTCCTTGGCCAGGCGCATTACGGAGTATGGGTGGTGTTGAGGGGTGGTGGTTGTGAAGTGGGGGGCGTTGGGGTGAAGTCCCGATGTTGTGCAGTTGTGCATTCGCGCATTTGTGCAACTTTTATGATCCCTGGACTCGTATCTCCCCCCCCCTTCACGCGCTAAAAGGCGTCACGCGGGACCAATGATTCGAGCCAGGACACCATTACGACAAACATCCCTCCCCCCACTCTTACGTTCGCATGTGATTGGCACACTCAACGCGGCATCGGGTGACTCTTGTGCGTCGAGAGTCGGCCATCATTTCCTTCGCCCCCGCCAACCGCGATATCCGCAATGCTGCCATTTCGAGAGGCTGCATGGCTGATCGTATTGTCATTATTCTGGTGGTGTTGGTGGTGGTGGTGGTTGTGGTGGTTGTGGTGGTGCTTGTTATTGCTATGGTGCGCGCTGCTTAGGCCCAGTGGCTGCTCGGCGCAAGTGCTGCCGGGCGCTGCGGCCGCATGCTGATCACCGTAGCCAGTCAGGTCCCACGATCCGCGAGTGCTGTTCTGGTTCTGGTTCTGGTTCTGGTTCTGGTTCTGGTTCCCATTCCGGGTCTGGCTGTGGCTGTGGCTGTGGCTCCCCACTTGTGCATACGGCTGCTCGCCCGACAGCTGATACTGCCCACCACTCTGCCAGCTGCTGCTGCTGCTGCTGCTGGTTTCATGACCCTGGGGGGTGTGGCCCACGGAAACGCGGAGGTCACCACTCGTCATGGATTTCGCGCTACGAGGAGAAACGACCCGTGCAGGGTGGTGCGAGCCGTAGACGGTAGAGCTGGCCGACCCTGAGATGGATCGGGGCGAGAGCGCTCCATGGTGCTCACTGGCATATGACATGCCGGCAGATGAGCCTTCAGTTGCATACCCCGTCGAACTGACGGGAGTCAGGAGGGCGGGGCGCAGATGGGGCAGGTGGCAGCGTGGACGATGGGCTGGCGGACTAATGCACGGTCAACACCAGCAAGATGGATGGAGGGAAGGTTACTCACGTATTTGCTGACGATCTTCTTCAAGGCACTCGCGAGGTCTTTCCAGTGGAAGACCTTGACGTCCTTCTCGATATTACGGGGCTTGGGGGTAGGGAAGGCCATGATAATCTTGAAGAATTCTTCACTGTCCGGCTTGCCCTTCGAGACCGTCAAGGGGCGGAAACCCTCGAGATTCCTTCGGATCCGGTTCTTCTCCTCGACGGTAAAACGGCCGGCCACAATCTGCTCGAGCAGATAGATCGTATCAACACTAGTCACAAAGCATGCTTCTTTTTCTTCCCACCATATACAACTAATGCAGACGCTGTTCGGCGGTCGATCATCCACCGAGACGGCTTGAAACGTTGCCGTGATCGTGCTTCCGGATTGCGATCGTTTGAAATGCACCAGCCGTCTCTTGGTGTCGCATTCCTCATCTGACCAATTACTTGCCATGGCCTCTAGGTCGCCCGCAATCTCCAGGGTGGCCTTGTGGAGCGAGTAGGGAGAGTACGGGTGGTAAGCTTGGCCCGGGTATCCTCCATGTGGAGTTGACGCTGGACTCGGAGTTTGATGCAGGGTCGAAGTTCGGAATAATGGTGGGTTCGCTGTCGCGCTCGATGGTAAAGGTGCCAAGGCCGATCGGGAGGTCACCGTGGCCAGTGCAGCACCGGGACTGCGAGCCATGCTTGAAGCCATGGTTGAATATGCAGCACCCCAGGCCGGGTTTTGTGGTGACTGAGCTTTCAGACTCGTCGGTGACGCTGTCGAACTAGAGTACCCGTAGGGGATCTGTCTCGCAGAGGGCTGGTGTTGGTAACTGCTGCCCGTCGAACGGGAATATTGAGACATGAGTCCATCATAGGACGGGGGAAGGTACGGAGAATATGGGGCCACCTCGGTTGGTGTGTAACCATACGAGTTGTACTCTTCCTTCGGCCTCAACTGCTGGTTCGAGATTCTCTTGGCCGGACTTTTTTAGAGCTTCTGCAGATTCTATCGAGATCTTTCTCTTTCTCGTGCCTTCCGTAGAACATTGACTCTCATGCTGCCCACCATCAAGGTATGTGAAGTGTCCTACATCAATTTTGGCGACGATATCTCCATCTCCCGTCTCGATGGACATGAAAACGGGCACTTGTTGAGACGCGTAATTATTTGTAGCCGAAAATGGGGGTACTTCGGTCGTCACCGTATATTGACATACAGCTCCTTGTTGACTCATCTTCGATAGAGACGCCGGGCATTTACGTTGCCCAAACATCAGGAAGAAAATGGGTGAGCTCGAGGTGAGAAGTTCATACAGGGACGTAATATTGACATACACTTTGGTTCCATGACTCCCCCTTGAAGGGGTGTAGGAAGTCACCTCGGGAATCGGCGTAGATCCGACGTTGAGATAAGGCCCGGCTTGATCATCGTAGGGACGCGCCTGACTGGAGGTGTACGCCATGTGTGTCATCTGCGATGCATTTTGATAGATTGGCACGGTGGTTGCTGCTGGAACGGTCGACTGGGATCCATATGACGGACCAGCGAATGGGAAGGAACCCTCCGCGTACGTCCGACCAGTCTCATAGCCTGTATTCAATAGTCAGATAACAGGGGTTGTGTGCGAGACGACTCACGTGAACAAGATAAAAATAAATAATAAAAAAATAAAAATGATTTCTCGATTCACGGCAAGGAAATGAATGACTAACTGTGAAGGTGTGGGGGTTGCGGTTTCCCGTAGGCTGCCATGGACAGCAGATCGGTCGGAGAATCCAACCGAGCCACGAGGGCCTCCTCGTACCCTTCTTCGTGCAATGCTGCCGTCTCGGGCGATTCGTAAGACTCGTCGAGTATAATGGGCCTACCCGAAGACAGGCGCTCCGGCTATCAGAAGATGAGTCAGTGGGTCGGTCGTATTGGATGTAGGCAGAAGTGTTGGGTTGCCAAGAACTCTCTGTAGACTTACTTCAAACAAACTATACGTTGAGAAGGCCAGTTTGGCGGTTGTCACGCTCCGGGTCAGAGTCCTCCGGTGTGAAGGACCGTGTTCACGCGGAGTTGCGATGGAATGTAGATAGCGGTCGAAGAGAAGGCGAATGAAGAAGTGGTCGTCTTTCTGGTCCACAGAACGAGTAGAAATTGGACGAGAAGGGAAGAGGGTCGTGGACTCTTCAAATAAGTAGTTGGAATGAAATCTCTGATCAGGAGGCCGATGACGCTAGGATAATATTTGGAGGGAGATTATCAGCTCCTTGGAGACTGACGGCGGTCCTATCAGATTAATATTGAAAATCGCGCCTCCAGTGATTAGGTTGCGTCCGTCGCGGGCTAGGGACGGACGTCAAACTTTAAACCAACAATTTGGGTGTTAGCGCCTAGATATCGACCAGAGTTGGGTCTTCTGATCGACGTCGGCGTCCCTGGATACAGGGAGCAACGACACCAGCTGCCGTGATCTCAAATGGATCGATCGATCGAGTCTCGGGAAGCCGAAACCCGTTCTGAAAAGACAGAAGAAAGAAAAAAATTAATCCAAAGCTTTGTCCCTACAGTTCACGATCGGATCAGTCGAAGATCATGGCAGTGAAAATATGGTACCAGGTAGAATGA
>NCSK02000406.1:0-16168 GCA_002276475.2 Chlorociboria aeruginascens | reverse complement strand
TTAGCAAAAATGAATAACTCATAAATCAACGCCTCTAAATTAATAAATCATAGATTTAATCAAATATGCGATGATTTTGCATGTGACACATCATTAACATACCGCCATCTCGATTCCTCGCAATTTCTTCGCCACGACTGGCAGCAACGCTGCAAGCTGCAACGACGTCAACACAAAGCTTCATTCACAACCAAGTGTACATTGTCACAATCCATCTCCTACTGCGACAACGCAATCCAGAACAATTAGGCAATATCACCACATCAAAAGCACTGGATATGGGATTAAACTCTTTTTAGGCTTCATGATGTCCGGTCGCTTGAACATTATGGATTGGAAACTCAAAGGCCAACCACGAACTTAATAAGCCTTCATTTGAAGGTTACGATTGTCCGGGTTATGGATTCTTCGCTGCTCCCCCTAATTACCCCATTGGTCCAAGTTCATACCAAGGATACGAAGATCTTCAGACGATCCTGAATATGAATTTGTACTAAGAATATGGAGACTCTGAAGAAGAACGCTACATGCTATCTAGCTCTGAAGAGTCTAGAAATATATATTAAAGCTTATAGTCTGTTGCCGCCAAATCATTGGCAAGGAGTGCTTGAAAATTTGGCTATCTAGAATGGAAGAGACACATTCAGGAATCTGAGCAAGACTTCTCTTGTATGCCGATTGATGCACTTGATTAGGAAGGTCAGTGATTTCATTTGTGGTGTTAATATCCATTCTTCCTGGGACTAACTTTCCGCAGACCTACATCTTATGTCTGGCATCAGTTCTTTGCCTGTTATATGGGCGGAGTTACTTGGATGAGTTGGTGGGCGGCGTTCTTTTGTGGATGGATGAATACCTGACAATAAAAGCAATCGCTTTCTAATCATGAATCATGGGCCTGTTAAATGAAACTATCAAGGAATTATAAAGGATAAATAAACTGCTTTCCGAGGACAAATAAGATCATTACAATATAATGTAATAAGTAAATGTACAAAACTGAGGCTATAAGGAATCAATATATGGTAGAGTATCATCACAAACTCAACAATTTCTTCCCTTGCAAAACTAAAAATTGGCTCAATATTATAACGGTTCAAAAATAATTTTAATAATTGAACTGCTTCCTGCTTATTTCGGAGGAAATTAGTGTGCATAATAAATTATCTATGGAAAAAAAACATGTGAGACATGGAAAGGCAAACCAAATGGAGAGGAAAGAAGAATAATAGCCTTTGCTGATCACACTTCGCCCAGACTGCAAGAAAAGTATATATCATTGTAAGAATCGAGAAGGGGTGGAAAAACCACGTTGACGATATACGCCCTCCTTATCATTTTGCAATGCCGCCAAGAATCTAACGTGGTATCATGCGTGTCCATCCCAAATCCCCTTATACGCCAATCCCATTCTCCATCTTTCCCTAGCCATAGCGAATGCAAATATCAATGATACCAAGTGCCATGCATGCTCCATCATATCGCTTTCATATCTCACTCATCGGACTCTTTGTTTCCCTTTCTTGTTGGCCGTCATGAGCTTCATCTCCATCGGAAACACGCCGTTCTTCGGAGGTTTTCCATTGATTTTGAGATTGTTGACTGTGGTGCGGCAGATGGGGCATTGCTTCTTGGCATTGTTGCCGGCGTAGAGGGCATTGTGGAGACATTCGGAGCAGAAGAGATGGCCTGTCATACACATTAGTCTTTGCCCCTGCGAACAACACTCTTCTGAATCAACCAAATGAACCAAATAGAAACGTAGGGAACAAACCGCAATGCGTAACCGTCAAATCCGTAGGATTATCCAAACAGATGATACACTGAAATTCCGCCAACTTTCTTGGTTTATCGGCCTCATCTTGCTGCTGCTGCTTAATTAACTCCGCCTGCTGCTTTACCTTGAATTCATCGTATTGAGAATCATCCTCTACATGTACGAGATCGACCACATCTGCCGTTTCGCGTTTGGCGCTGGGTGTAGCTCTTGAGCTCGCCCTCGTAGATCGTGAGCTGCGAGGCACGTGGCCTGAACCAGACGCTGAGGCGGATGCTCGAGCAGTTTTAGCTGCGCGGCCTGCACCTGAATCCGTCGCTTTCCTCTTCCTATTACTGCCTGCCATGTTCTTGTTTTGTTCGGGGGAAGATGTGAGATCGACTACGCTAGAAGAAGGGGAGATATGACGTGGAGTAGGAGGGAATGGAAAATCGAGATACTCGTTGAAAGGATCGAAAGGATCAAGGGATGGAGGATCGAATAGGCTTGGAGATTCGCGACGAGTGAAGAGATGAAAGGGTGGTGAATTGTCAAAAAAGTCTTCGTCGGGCTCTGGTCGTGTCTCGTTTACAGATGGCAGTTGCTCTACTTGTTGCGCAGCTGACAGCGTGTTTCCTGCACCGTAAATATCGTCGTGACCAAGAATTTCTAGATTTGGGTCTATGGGTGAAAGACTGAGTGAGCCATAGGAAGGGGGTGGACTCCAGGATTGTGAGCGATTGTAATACCATTCGGGCGGCGAATGTGGAGGCGAAATGCGCGGTGGTGAAGGTGAGTAGTCTGAGGGCATTATTGCTTGCTGGCTATATTTTGAGAGAGTGGACAGTACTAATTGGACCTCAAATCATGGTTATTATGGACAATATACATGAATACAATAGACTTGAAGAGAGAAAGCGAAGGGTTTCATAACTCGAAGGTGGTCCCAATATTGTGTTGCGCTCTTACTAAACATAACTCCGAGTTCGCGGGCCGCCTTTATTTCCCTTTTACTAATTTAATAGAATAGGGCTGTAGTATTAGAGTATAAATCAGCGCTAAATAGTTATATATATATTTATATTTGCGAAAGTTACAATATATTAGGTTTGCATGGGAGGTTTACCAATTTCTAATAGGATTATGCAATATATTTCAGATAAAATGGAATTATTATATTTTTGGGGGTTTTATAAATAATGCCATATCCCTACTAAACTGACAATTTATAATACCAACCTTTAAGTGGCCAAATTAACCTTACCAGTCGAGCCGATTTACCGGAAAAACCTCGGAAAAACAGTCTCCGAGCACCGCGTAGTTCATCGTCTTCATCATCTTATAATCTTTCCCCCTTATGCATCCACTGCTGTGTTTTAACCATCACCATAATGTTCTAGCAGACAACTAGGGAAAGATTATGCTGCTTTCAGTACGCGCTGGCCGTTCCAGTAGATCATGTGCCAGTTTTGTGCGCCTTGCAAAGCATCGGGCGCATCGTCAGGGCACTAGATCATCACTCCAATGGCAGTCATTCGCAACCGAAGCTGATGTTCGAGGGAAGGCGGGAGCTGCCCAGTCATCATTGAGTAGGTGTTGCTTTGTTCTTTACGTTTGCTATCTAACAATTTCCAGAATCTTCGAAAGCTCGGTACAACGAGATAGGAGTTCAACAGCTCAGCAGCCATGTCCACTCCCAAGTTTTCCCTGGCCCTGCAAGCTCTCCTCCTCAGGAATTGGTTAATCTTTCAAAAGATCACTTGCGACGGCACGGACTGCTAGGGAAGAACACAGATAAATCTCCTCCAGTTTCGTTTGATCTCCCTCCTCTTCAAGGAAGCACCCTCGACGAGCATTTTTTTAAACTGGGTATAGATGCAGCGGAACCATACCTCACCAATGCAAAACAATTCATACATTCAAATGCTCCTCCGAAACCTCGAAAATGGGCAAGGAAAAGTGGCTGGACGAAGTATTATCCGGACGGCCGAATGGAGTCTGTGGATACGCCCGAGGAGGAGATGTTGTGTTTTGATACCGAAGTAATGTGGAAAGAAAGTTCATTTGCGGTTATGGCATGCGCTACAAGTCCTACGAATTGGTATGCTTGGTTATCGCCGTGGCTACTTGGAGAATCCGAAAATGATCGACACCTTATTCCACTGGGAGATCCGAATATACCCAGAATAATTGTGGGACATAACATTGGTTATGACAGGGCACGGATTAAGGAAGAGTATGATATAAAGCAGTCGAAAAATAGTTTCCTGGATACCATGTCATTGCACGTTGCCGTAAATGGCATGTGCTCACGACAGAGGCCGACATGGATGAAACACCGGAAAAACAGAGAATTACGAGATAAAATTGCTGGGGAGACAGACAATGTTGAATTGACTACTTTACTCGGGAATAAGGCCCTGACTGAAGAAGAGGAAGAATTGTGGGTTGGAAGGAGCTCTACCAATTCCCTCCGGGATGTTGCCAAATTCCACTTGGATGTTACCATCGATAAGGCCCAACGAGATCAATTTGGGGAGCTGGACCGAGCAGGAATACGAGATAAGTTAGACGAGCTTCTGGATTACTGCGCGGCTGATGTTGCCATAACGCACCGGGTGTACAAGATTGTATTCCAAAATTTCCTGGATGTTTGCCCGCATCCCGTCAGCTTTGCTGCGTTGAGACACCTGTCAACAGTAATTCTACCAGTGGATAGGTCTTGGGAATCATATATTGCGAATGCCGAAGCCACATATCATAAACAATCTGATGCAGTGCAAGAAAGACTCATCTCTCTTACGGAAAAGGCTTTGGAAATTAAGGATGACTCCGAGAAATGGAGTAGCGACCCTTGGCTTCGACAATTAGACTGGTCTGGCCAAGAAGTCAAGATGGTAAAAGGGAAGAAAAAGAATGATCCTCCTAGGCCTGCCGCTAGACAGAAGATGCCCGGAAAACCCAAATGGTATAAAGATCTCTTCCTAAAAGTAGATGGGCCTATTGGACTAACAGTCCGTACTCGAATTGCACCTTTACTCTTACGTCTGGCATGGGATGGATATCCTTTGGTCTGGTCAGATAAGTATGGATGGACATTCCGCGTCCCTCTGGAGGAAGCAGCAAAATATAGGGAAAAACAGATGTTGGAGTGCAATGGATTTGAAGAGAAGGACCTTGCGTTAAGAGACGATAAGAGCGGGGTCTATTTCAAATTACCGCATAAGGATGGCCCGACAGCACGTTGTGCAAATCCTATGGCGAAGAGTTACATGCTGTATTTTGAGAAAGGAGTACTTTCATCAGAATATGCATATGCGAAGGAGGCATTGGAGATGAATGCTTCATGTTCATATTGGATTAGTGCTCGCGATCGGATTATGTCGCAGATGGTGGTCTATGAGAGCGATGGTGCGAAAGGACCTGAACAAGTTGCATCGGGATCAGAAACCGGTTATATTTTACCTCAGGTCATTCCCATGGGTACTATTACTCGAAGAGCTGTTGAGAACACATGGCTTACTGCAAGTAATGCCAAGGCCAATCGTGTAGGTTCAGAACTCAAGTCGATGGTCAAGGCCCCCCCTGGATATTGCTTCGTTGGTGCTGATGTGGATTCGGAAGAATTATGGATTGCAAGTTTGGTTGGCGATGCTCAATTCAAGCTACATGGAGGCAACGCTGTTGGTTTCATGACCTTAGAAGGTACCAAGACAGCAGGAACGGACTTACATTCTCGAACGGCCGAAATCCTTGGTATCACGCGGAATGATGCAAAGGTGTTCAATTATGGTCGGATCTATGGAGCTGGTCTAAAGTTCGCCTCGACGCTCCTGCGGCAATTCAACCCAGGTCTTTCCGAGTCTGAAACCACTAAGGTTGCATCAAATCTATACAAAGCAACTAAAGGCACGAAGACGAACAGAAAGACACTTCATAAGAAATCATTTTGGCGTGGCGGCACCGAAAGCTTTGTGTTCAATAAGCTGGAAGAGTTTGCTGAGCAAGAACGCCCACGTACCCCTGTCCTAGGAGCTGGGATTACAGAAGCTCTGATGAGTAGGTTCGTCAATCAAGGAGGGTTCATGACGTCCAGAATCAACTGGGCAATCCAATCTTCTGGTGTTGATTATCTCCACCTATTGATTGTCTCCATGGATTATTTGATCCGACGTTTCAATATCGACGCGCGACTTGCAATTACCGTACACGACGAAATCCGCTATCTAGTTTCCGAAGAGGATAAATATCGCTCCGCCATGGCGTTACAAGTTTCCAATATTTGGACACGAGCAATGTTTTCTCAGCAAATGGGGATCAACGACCTTCCACAAGCCTGCGCATATTTCTCCGCCGTGGATATTGACCGTGTCCTCCGAAAAGAAGTTGACATGGACTGTATCACCCCCTCTCACCTCACCAAAATCCCTCACGGCGAATCTCTCGACATAGTCTCCCTCCTCTCCAAACCCTCTTCATCTCTCGACCAATCTATAATCCCAACCAATCCTCCCCTCCTCACACCCATCCCTTACAGTCCTCGGACTCCAGTTATGGAATCCCTAGACGCGACCTCCACATCCTCTCTCAATTTCCTAAAAGCGCAAATCACGGCCGATGATAAAGAATTACGTGAAATCATAAAAGAACAACGGAAACTCACCGAAGGCTCAATTAGCAATACACCAAAGAAGCGAACCTCTACCAAAACGAGAAATGTGTTGCCGTATCAGGCATACCCGCATTTAATGGAAGAGCCGATGATAGTGAGTGATGTGCTAGGCAATAAATTCAAGAATGGGTTTGAGAATGCGAAGGGGAGGAATTGGGGCTGGGATAGGGGTGCGGCGGCCAAAGCTAAGGTGGGGACGGCGAGTCGGTAATTCGTTTTCCTGTAAGACTTTGGTGGGTTCAAGTTTCGTTTTATTTTTATTTGATTCGGCGTATGATGGCATGGTACGACAGAGTGTTTCTTTTGTTTCAAAGGCATATTCTGTATGAGCTTGTGTATAGATGATCCTGTTGTACGATTTTGTTGGAGAGATAAAAAATAGGGTGGCGATGAGTTGTGAACTTATGGACATCTGTAGCATAGGCGTGGCGCTGGAGGGTTTAACTGATTGAAGTATATTGTTGGTAGCATTAGTTCAGCTCAATGGCGATTCCTGGTTTGGCTGAACCCGGTTCTATGATAACTGCCCTCTCCCTCCGTAACTTACTTCTAATCTAAGATATACCAACAATAAAAGAGCTTACAATAGTTGAGCCCCGTATGAAAGAAATATCTCCCCGTACCCCTCGACATATATAATTGTTTCAATATTATTATTTTTATTACTACCTATTAGGTGTTAGTTAACGTTTATGTTGGTATCACCAAGCTGGTGATAATAATCAATAGGGGGTGAGAATCAATCGTATATGCAAAGTGTATCGTATTAAGTCTAGGGCTAGAAGAGAAGTGGGAGGAGGACCCCTTTATGTACCCTAAGGGGTGCCTCCTGGTGAATCCTATTGACACACCAGCTAGCCCTTATGAATCCCCCATATTCACCCATGGGGCCCAAAGGGGCAATAAGTGAAGCTATTCCCACTTATGCCCCACTATGGGACCCATAGTACTCCCATGGACCGAAGTCAACCCATGTGACTCATATATATTCCCACAGTTTATGAATAACAGATATAATATTGTTTTTATAGATTTATCCTTATATGCTTATTACTGCGTATCTTTCTTCACCGCAGCTCCCCAGTCTACTCAAATCCAGCTAGCACAAAGCACAATACGCCCAGTAAACAAAATCCCCGCTATCATCTTGTGGGCGAGATGGATGCGCTGGAAAAAGGAAGATATTAGCATTGTAAGTGGATTGAGGGTTTGAAGAGTTGAAGTGTAGCGATATCCGTGGGAAGTTTTCTCGATGGGAGAATTCGAGGACGAGTGCCGCTTGCTATGTTAATATAATTTAGTGCGGGCGTTTAGCAGAATAATATTGGCACAGATTGAGTAAACTTAATCTTATTTCATGTCCAAGTCCTATGTCCGACGTAACCCTGATCGAAGGAGAAACGGAGCCAAGTTGTTACCAAGGAATATCCTCTTTCCCCTTTCCATTCTCACAACCAGCATTGCATTTCTATCTCTATTTCCATAAATCATACCCAAACACCCCCACCCTCCGGGACCTCAGTACTCTCATCTTCCTTCCAGTCTTCATTTTCCCCATCGTCCCTCGCAGCCCTACCGGTTCCCCCCCTACGCGTGCTTATTCCCCTAACACTATGCCCATAAGTCGCCCTCCACTCCCTCTTCAACCCAGCATACTCTCTCTCCAACCGAACATTCTCCCCTCTCAACCCCTTAACTACCTCCCCCAACTCCCCATTTTCCTCCTTCAAAGCCTGGTTTTTACCATGAATCTCCAAGTACCGTCTCGCCAACTCCTTGTTATGCTCACTCAACGCTGCATTCTTTGCTAGCAGTTGCTCCTGCTCCGCTACAAGCCTTTGGTTTTCCTCCTCTAGATCCTTTTTCTCTCCCCGTTGCTTGGCCTCGTCGTCGCGATGCAGCTTCTCGGACATTTTCTTGCTGTTTTCAAGGAACTTGATTCTTGCATGCAGGTGCTCGATCTCCCTCGCTTGCTTAGATATCTCGTCTTCAACACGTAGTGCCTCGAAGTTCTTTTCCAAGCTCGGGTTTGCTGGCCCTGGAATCTGACTACGTGGAAAAGGGGAATCAGGTGCAATTTTAGGTTTTTTCTTGACGCCGTATAAGTCGCTGTAGTCGACTGATCCTCGCACTTGGGGTGGAATTGTTTTCCTACAGGATTGGGGACTTGGCTGATCAATGGTGATCTCTTCGGATTGATACATGATCGTATCTGGAATCGAGGTGGCAGGTGTAGTTGGAGGGGTAGCTCGATCGTAATTGCTACGTTGGGAAAGTGCAATGGGATGCACTTGCTGCGATTGAGGTGGGATGTAGAAAGGCGGGAAGTTTGGGTATAAAAGATATGACTGGAACGATCAGCTAGAAGGTTCTGTGATTTTCGAGTCTTATTCACTTATATTGATGGCTAAATGAAAGTTTTTTTGTCATTCCGTATAAAGCCCGTTCGTTTCAACCAATCCGGTCCACATCGATACCCTACCACTTCGCTCCCTCGCTCCCTCGTTCCCCCTTTATAGTATCTACGCGAAGAAACACTAGGACTGAAAAATCGATTTCCCTCTACTCACCTCTCTAGGCAATGCTGAAACTGTATGGCTTCATTGAAACTCTTCGTAAATAGCGTGAATTTAAATTGGAAGAAAATAGACCCCAACAATCCAACTCTTCGTAAAGTTCTATATCATATATGTAGTTGTATACTGCGCCCATATCAAATTTCTTTCTTCAGAAGCACTGAATTCCAATACCATGTTTTCCCAGTCGAGTCAACTTTTGAATAAAACTTAGGTGTTTTCTCAAAAACTTGATATCCCCTCCTTTCATACCAGCCTTGGTTAGAGAACTAGACAGAGTTAATAAGTTCCCTCTTCAGCCCAATTCAGAAGGACTTGCCAGTGGAATCGTCAAGCCAAGAGCTTTATACTTCTCCTCCCTCTCCGGATCCTCTTTATCAATACTATCAAGAGCGAGGGTCTTCGCACACAGCGGTTCTGAAATCGCCAAGTTCTCGACGGTGTCCATAGTCGCACTTCCCAACCCGCTTCCTTGGAGTGCACGTGAGACGTAGAAGTTTGATATCCAGTATACTCCTTCTTGATTTATGACGAATGCAGAAGTTTTGCGCCTGACATGGCCCAAACAAATATGTCCAACTGGAGTGAAAGTTCTCTGTGGCAAGGGAATATTTCGTGATTTCCCTCCAAACGAAATCGCTGAATCAACTAGCGGTTCCTGTTCTTGAGGATAGATCTCTGTATGCCTGAGCAGTTTTGCGTCTTTCTCGGGATCGGAATCCTCGAGAACCTAAAAATGTCAGCATTCTAGCTCGAAATGCATGGGAAAATGGTGAAGGGACACTTACAATCCATTGTAGATTAAATTCTCCGCTTTTCTGGATCACTTTCCATTTTTCAACGGCTTCATGATCCCATCCGCAAGTAATGCGTTGCTCCACCAATCGCTGAACATGTTCAGGAGATGCCGAATCCCAAGGGATCAGTAGGACTTGGGGTTTTGAGGATTTGATCAATGGAGTGGAAATAAAGGTGGCCATATTTAGGCTATTCGAAAAAGAACTAGTTATACAAAGAGTTGATAATGGATATATTTGTAGGATTCTTGTTGGAATTCTGGTCTATAGTGCACCAGGTGGCCATGCTCTCGATGACTAATCACATGTCTAGAGAAGGGCGCATGCAATACTTTTGCATCGAAACTCCCTATATTAAAGTTATGATAGTTAGATTTAACACTTAAAGGGAGTTGCAGCGTTCAGCCGAATGTCTAGGGGTATATACCACTTTCTTTCAAGTAGCCGACTTATCTTGCATGCCACGCTCGAAAGGATATGTTCTAGACTAATCGCAGAGGAATTTTATTCACCAGATTCTTAAATAAAGATTACGTAGTAGTATCAGGATTTTAGATACCATAAATGGCTATTTGCAACGACTATCCTGCCATTTGTTTAAATAGAAGGAAAATGATGGGCGTACTGTGTTGACATAAGACAATACTGGAATAGCGGGATGGTGATTAAATTGGTGGATAAAATTATAAAATCTGAGAAAATTGAAGGACATATTCCTTTATATGGAGTGGGAAATGTGGCTTAAAGACCTCCTAGAAAATGGGGTGGCTAGGAACAAATCTCAATTTCCACATTCTGCCACACAAAAACTCGATCTGGAAGTAAAGAATTGATATAAGATATGTCAGTTGCTCTCAAGCTATCGAGCAGTCTTCTTATTTGCAATCAGCAAGGTGCTCGAGGTGAAAATGGGCTGCTTAAGCTGGGCAGATGATGTTAGTGGCCACGAAAGGAGCGGTTGCTTGCTCGCAACGACCAATGATGCCCACAGTATCTCCATCAGTGCACTCAGAATCGGTATAGTAGTGGACTAAAAGAGAGCAAAAGTTTAGCTATGCTATTAGATCCATCATCGACGTTCAGTGCCAAAATTCTATATCGAATGTCAAGGACATGAGTACTTACTTACGCAGCCGGCAGGACTGTTTGTAACCGAATCAGCGGTGATACTGATGACATTGTTGAGAACGGAGCTGATTGGTTGGCAAAGATTCACCCCTCCAAAGGTAGCCTCGCCGTCAGCCGTTCCAGTACATCCAGCTCCACTATAATAGGTTTGCGTTGCGAAGATGAAACCTCCTGAATATTACAGTATGTTAGAAATTGCCAACTAAATATATAATTTGGGGTTTAGACGGAAATCTACCTTGACGCTTCTCCTCGGTGGGGGCTGCGGTAGCCGTTGAGAGGAGGACAAAAAGGGAGAAAAGAGTAATCGGGAACTGCATGGTCGTGAATTCGATAGTAATTATCGAGTTGTAACTTGAAGAGTAGTAGTCTTTCAAGGATATGCAGAGAAGTGAAAGTTAAGAGTTGAGTGCAAGAAGATTCAATAATCGAGGATACGTGGAAATTTATATTTGCTCATCTGGTATTCTTGTCGTAAGCTTTATAGTCAACAAATACTAAGCGTTCTGATCTGACTGCTGGTTTTCAAGTTATTCGCACTTTGATATCAGTCTCTAAATGTCAGACCGAGAATCGAGGGCACCGAGGCCACCGAGGGCACCGAGGCAATGGATTCATTTTTAATTTATTGATTTTTAGTTTAGTTATTTCGTTTTAGAATAGGAATATATTTATATATAAAATGAAATCGATAATCGAATCGATTTTATTTATTTATTATAAATAGCTTCTATAAAACCCTTCTAAAAGATCAAAATTAATACAATTTTTATTTTTATATATTAAAGCTAAAATTTAATAATTATAAATCCGAAATATTTCTTTTAATTATATTAATTTATTATTATTATTTTATATTTAATTTAGCTCTTAATTAACCAATCGGAATATATTAAAGCTATTATTATTAATAATATTAAAAATTTTAATATTTGCCAATATAATTAATATTATTATTTTAATATTATTTATTTTTAAAAATTTAAAGAATTAGAAAAGCTAATATACCAAAGCTTAAATAATAGTTATAAATAAAAAAATTAATATTTTTAATTATATTAAACCGATTAAAGCAATCGAATTGCTAATTATTTTATTTTATTTATAATTAAATATATTTTATAACGGTTCAATTCGTTGATATAATTTTTTAATAAATGAATTTTGCTTTTTAATAAAAATTAAATTATATTAATTATATTAACGCTTCGATTACTTATTAATTAAAAAGCTTAAACGCGTTCTAAAGCAATCTGGCCATAACGTTAATATTTAAGTATTATAATATTTAATTAAATATTGCGCCTATTGCCAAAAATACGAAAAATCGCTAAATAAATTTAAATTTATAATTAAAAATAATATTAATTTTAATTATTTTATATTTATTAATATTTTTTATATTAATAATAAATTCGTCCTATATATTATCGACGAATCGATTGGTTTTTAAGCCGGCAAATAGCTTAAAAATATTTTAGCTAAATATATATAAAATAGTTTTTACGCGTATTAAATTAATATTTATTTTAAATTATTCAATTTTATTATTTATAATATTGGCAAAAGCTTTATTAGCAAAAATTTTAAATATTTTGCCGCTATAATAAAAATATTAATTAAAGCTATATTTGTTAAAATATATTAATTAATTAAAAAAATTAAGCGCTATTATATTGTTTTACGTTAAGCTTACCAAATTATTTTTAAAAAGCTTTTAAATTTTAATAAAAATATAGCATTGCAAATAACTTTTAAAATTATAAACGATATAGCAAAACCAAATAAATTTATATTTATGCTTTTTATTTTCGATGTTTATTTATATATATTATAATTTAATGCTTTAGCCTTAATTATTGCTTAACGCTTTGCTACAATTAAAAAAACTATAAACGAAGTACGCAATTTTTAAATATAGCAATAGCTTTAAAAAGCTTTTAATTAAAAAAATAAATTAATTATTATAGCTATTTATAATTTATCGCTGAATTTTAACGTATTTGTATAAAAAAAAAATAATACAAAATAAATTAATAATTAAATCAAACTATTTAAGCTTATGGCGCTCGATAATAAAATTTATAAAATAAAAATGCTAAGCGAATCTATTAACTTTCGTAATATTATAATTAAATTATTTTTATAAAATAAAAAAAAATTTTTAATTATCGATAGCTTTTTTTTTTAATTATTTTTTTATTAATTAATATTTTGGCAAAAGAATTATTAATTTAAAATCTTGCAATTAAACCAATTAAATTAATTATATTATTATCGCGACGACGAAGGCAACCTTGCAATAATATTATATTAATATTATTGGCCGATATTTTGATTTATTTAAAAAATAATTTAATTTTGCTATTAAAATTATTATTAAAATCGCTATTAAAATTGCTTATCGAATCGCTATTAACAAAAAATTAATATTTTGCTTTTTAGCAAAAAAAACTTAATAAACTTTTTAAAAAAAGCGTTTTTAAATTAATTTTTTTTAATAATATTTTTTTTAATATTTAAATTTTTAATTTTTGTTTTGTTAATAAAATTAAGCATGCCAATATTAGCTTAGCTTTCGAGAAATTGCAATTAATTATATAAATATATTAAATTTAATTTTTTTTTATAATTTGCATATAATAAACATTTTATTTAAGTTTAAATTATTAAAATTATTATTGCGTGCGTTTTTTTAATAAAAAATATATTTAAAAATTTATATAATTAATAAAATATAAAATTTTTCAACTAAAAATAAAAAAAAAAATAATTATCGAAAATGCTCGAGATTAGCGTTTTTTATTTAATTCTATGCTTTTATTTAATATTATATTTTCGAAGTCGGCTAAAAAATATATTTTTGCAATTAAACAAATTAATAATTATATTAATTAATTTTTAAAAAATATTTACGATGCAATATAGGAATAGCATAAGCTAATTAATTTAAATTAAATTAAAATGCTTAAGCAGCATAAATTAATGCTTGCAAAAAAAAAAAAGAAAAAGCTTAATTTGCATTTGATTTAATAAAGCAATTAAAGATATAAAAAAATAAATTAATAAAAAAAATAGCCTCCAAATTAAAAAAAAAAGAAAATAAAAAATGCTTATTTATAAAATATTTTTGAAATATGCCGTTAAAAAAAAAAAAGCTTTTATAATAAATTATATATTTTTTATATTTTCAAATTTATTTTTTGCAATATAATATTTCGAATTAATAATATAATTTTTAAAAAAGCTAAAATAAATATATTTATAAATTATAAATATTTTAAACTTAATTATTATATTGCAAAGCTTGCTAAAAGCGCTGCGAAATTAAAAGCTATATAAAACTAAATTATATATAATGCTTTAAATTTTTTTAAATATAAATTAAAATTTATATTATTTAAATTATTGCATTATAAAAAAATAAATACAAAAAAAAAATATATTTTTTAAAAAGTTTTTTAATAAAAAAAAAAAAAATTTTAAAAAGCGAAAACCAAAAATATTTATTTAATTTAAAATATTTATCGCTAAATTTAATTTTTTTTAATTAGCCCCAAGCATAATTTATTACAAAAAAAAAAGCTATTAAAGCGTGCGAAAAAAAATTAATAAAGCTAAGCCCCCCACGCAGAAATAATAAAAAAACAAAAAAAAAAAAAAAAAATTAAGAAAAAATATAATAATTAATTTAAAATATTATTAAATATTTAAAAACTGGAAAATTATTATAAAAAAATAAAAAAATAATATTTTTAATAACAAAATAAAAATTATAAACAAATTAAAACTTGGCATCGAAAATAAAAAAAAGCTTTTTCCAAAGCCTTATAAAAAATATATTAAAATTTTTGTATTTATATTTTTTATACTTATTAATAATTTCCTAAACAAATTTTTTTTTTAGATTTTTTAAAATAAGCAATATAATTAAAAAGATTTAGCGCTTTAAAAAATCTTAAATTAATAATAAAATAGCTAAATTTTTTAATAAAAGCTTTAAAAAAAATTTTTCGATATCGGGTCAAATTATTTTTTAAAAGCAATTATTGGCTTAGTTAAAATTTATTTTTTAATTTTAAGTTAACAATATAAAAAAGTAAGAAAATAAATCGACTAATTAATATTAATAATTTTATGCTTAAATAGCTTTTTAATAATTTTTTTCTTATAAATATTTTTAATAAAAAATTAAAAATATATAAATTCCATTATCGAACGGCTAAAATAAAAAGCATTATTTTGCTTAATATATATTATTTTATTATTATGCAAATTGTTAGAATAAATTCTTAGCTTTAGGTTAATTATATAGGCAAGCGTCAAAATTATTAAATAACTTTTGTTACAATTTCTACGCCTATGCAAATATAAAATAAAAATTATAAAATAAATATTAAAATTGCAAATAATATTTTTTTAAATTAATTTTTTTGCGCGCTTATAAAAAACGTTATTATAAAAGAAAATAATATTATAGCTATAATTTGCTCGTTAATAATTTAAAAAAAAAACTTAAATCGCGTAATTAAAAATTATTTTAAATATTAGGAATTGTTGAGAAGTTAAAGCAGATTAGGTAATACGCAAATTAAGGATTTATCCATTGCATGCTAAAAGCTTAAATTTACTTAAGAAAAATATTTAAGGATTTTATTTTTCACGGACGGAGGTTCTAGAACTAAAGTTTAGTTAAAGTTTTTATAATTTAATTTATAGTATCCAATTTCATTAAGCCTCCTATTTCCAATAAATTATAAAATCCAATACGCATTAAATATAACTTTTTTGCTAAAGCAAAATCGAACAAATAAACCGAACGAGCAACCGTACGAATCAAAAAATTTCCAAAAAAAGCTTTATATAAACCAAATAAATTAACCGAACAAAGTCGAAGTTTTCAAAAAAAGCTTTATATAAACCGAACGAATCGAACAAAAATAAAAATCTTTAAAAAAAGCTTTGCATATATTAAAATTAAATAGAATCCAAAGAAAGCTATTTGCAAAATAATAAAACAAATATAGCTTTTATACAAACCAAATTATTAACGAACCAAGATATTATATATTGATTTATATAAAATATAAAATAAAAAAAAATAACAAATATTTGCCAACGCTTACAAAAAATAATTATAAAAATTGGTTTCGTCGAGCGAAAATAAAAATTAAAAGCAAAAAAATATTTTATATTATTAAAATAATTAAAATTAAATTTGCATAAATTTAGCAAAAAA
>NCSK02000405.1:0-16405 GCA_002276475.2 Chlorociboria aeruginascens | reverse complement strand
CGTACGAAACCTAAATTTCAATTTTGCATATTTTTCATTATTTGCTAGGTTATTAAGCACGGCCTAGAACGTTTCGTATAAAGTACCCGACGTATAGATCTAACTTTTTTTTTTTATCCGAGGCTTCGTACGAAACATCGAGTTTCGGTGTCAAATACTAATATTCTAACAAAAACTTTGAAAAATAATAAATTTAAAAAAAATATTAATAAATATATAAATATAAAATTAAATTTTATAAATGCAAAATTCAAAAGCAAAAAAAAATATATAGCGATAGCAAGCTTAATTGGCGAACCTAAACCTAATAATAAAAATTATTTATTAAAAAAAAAAAAATTTTTTTTGGCCTAATATTCTTAACAATAACTATAGCGAAAAATACCAAAATATTACCAGATATTTTACTATTATAAAAATGCCCAAAAACAAAAAATTTAAATTAAAAAACGCTTCCAGGTTTAATTATAGATTTTTTACCAGCAAAGCATTAAAATTTAATATAAAAAATAGCTTGCTATAAAAAAATTTAATAAAAACATATTTTTATTATTTTATTTTGAATTTTAAAAAACATAAAAAAAAAATAATAAAAGATTTTTATAATGCTATTAAATATTTTAAAAAAAAATTATTTATTATTAAATTGCTATTAAATATTTTTGGGTTAACTATTACGAAAATATTAAAAAATAATTTAAGCTTATTTCGAATACCAAAAAAAAAAACAAAATTAAATAAAAAAAATATTTGTTTTTATTCAAAATTATATTAATATTTTTTTTTTTATTTATTAATATAATAAAGCTGCCAATAAACAACGGCAAATCTAGCTTGTGCGTATGCCAAAATAAATTTTTTGGATAACCAAAAGTTATATTTATAAAAGCCAATTTGTTAACCAAAAAAAATTGCTGCATTTATATAAAAGAATATTATTTGTTAATATAAAATCTTTGGAAAGCTTAAAATAAACGAAAAATCCTAGTTTAAAAGCAAAATTATTGCTAAATTAAAAAAATATGTAATTAATAAAATTTAAATTTTTATATATAATGCCAAAGCTAATAAAATAATCAAGAGAAGCTATTAAAAATTTATTAATATAATAATTATATTTATAAATAATAAAAAATTCCTATGGCTAAACAAGCTTCTATTTATTTTTTTTGCTATTCGTACAACAATTTATACTCTTATAAAATACATTTTATTTTTTATTATTTATAAAAAAAAAGCTATTTTATTAATTGAAACAAAATTTTTAATATAAAAAACTTTAAAATAAGATAAAATCAAAAAATATAATTAAATCAAGCTTATTTAAATTAGAATATAATAATAAAAAATAAAAAATATTAATATAAAAAAAATTAAGCTTTAAAAAGATAAGCGCCGTGCTATAAATACAAAAAACTAAAACTTTAATTATGCTATTCGCAAGCAAATTATTTTAAAAAAAATCTTGTTTTTTAATTTAATATATTTTCGATTTTTATTAATAAATCCAAAAAAATTAAGCTTTTATATAAATAATTAGAATTTTTTAAAATTGCTAAGGCCGATAACTTTAAAGAATTTTATAAGCTTAAGGAATTAAATAGCACAGCATTAATAGGCACATTTTCTAATAATTAATTAAAGAAATTTATTAAAATAAATAAATATTAAATAATTGCAAATTATAAAAATAGCAATGCCCCACCAAACGTGGTTAAGAACCTATTTTAATAAATCGAAAAAATAGCCCAAAAATATCAAAACAAATATTTAAAAAAAAAAATATTTAATAAAAAAGCTTTTTTTTTATATATCCCAAAAAACTCGAATAGCAATAAAAATTATTTTTATTTTTAAAAAAAAAATATGCAAAATCTCAAAAAATATAAAGATATAATATTAAAAATTTAAATAACAAATTTAAAACTAAACTTTTATTTCCCAAAAAAAATATAAGCTTTGTAATAAAAATTTTAATATTAACAAAAGCTTAAAAAGCATAATATTTAAAATTTGCGTTTAAAAATTTTAAGGCAAAAATTAATTATTTAAAAATTTTTAAATTATTTTGAAAAAAACCTAAAAAAATTATTTTAAGCATTACCCTAAATTATTAGGATTTTTTTTTTTCGCAAAAAAAAAAAAAAATTTTTTTGGTAAAAAAAAAAATTTTTAAATTTTTTAATAAAAGCAATTTTTTTTAGGGCAAACCGAAAAAACAGCTTAAAATTATCTAGCCTGCTTTTTCCAAATATTATTAAAATTTTTTTATTATTTTTTTTTTATATTTTTTAAAATTTAAAATAAAATAATAAAAATATGCTTTTGTTAAATTTTTTTTATAGTAAATTATTTTTTATATTAAATTTTAATGCTTTGCTAATAAAGAATTTATAACTAAATCTAAAAGCGTTTTTTTAATTTAAATTTTTTTATTTTTAANNATTTTTATAATAATAAAATATTTAATAATATTTTAATATTTTTTGCTATAATTATTATTAAAAATATTAAGCTAAAAAATTATTTCTTTTTTTTAATGTTGAACTCTCAGATGTAACGGTTGCATGGGGTTTAGAATAAGAAAGGGAAAATGAATAATATTAATTTATTTAAAAATTAAAGTAGTCCAAAAATATGAATCTATTTATATCTATATTTTTATTTAAATAACTAATATTTAGTTTCTTATATTTATCAATATGCTACCGATATTTTATTAATATTTATAAATTTAATTTTTATTAGCTAATCGTAATTAATTTTTAATATATTTTTTTGGATTCGATTATGCTTAATGGGCCTAAATAATATTAATGGTTTTTATTCTTAATTGCTTAATAAACTTAGCATGCCCTACTGCCGTTAATAATTTTGTTAATTTGTTAATTATTATTTCATTGTTAGCAATATATTATAAATTAATTGCTTTGTTTGCAATATGCTTATATATAAAATAATGCTTAACATTTATATGCTTGGTTCGCTAATAAAATTTGGGATTCTTAATTAAGCTTAAAAATTCTTAATTATTTTTATATAGCTTAATTAATTTAATATTGGCCTCAAAATATATTATTTAATTTATAATTTGCCTTAGCTATAAAACCTTTAAAATGGCCTTGGTCAGCGAGTAATATTTCGCTTTAGTAATCGATTATATTATTATAAATTATTGTTTTAACAAATATAAAATTATTTTTTTAATAAAAAAATAAATATTTTTAAAAATTAACTTTTTTATAAATTTATTTTTTGCGAAATCTGCGTTATAATATTTATAAAGTTTAATTATATTTATTTAATTTTTTTTTTTTAGCTCGATATTTTATTTTAAATATTTTTATGTTTTATAAATAATATAAAATTTGGTTGGCGGCTTTAATATGTTTAGATAACGAATTATTAAGAAATCGAGAAAGTATTAATATTTTATATAATATATTAGGCTTAGTTTATATTGCAAAATATATAAGCGAACTAATTTTCGATTTATAAAATTTAATATTTTCGTTCGTAGCTTTGTTTTTAAATAAAATTATAATTTTAGTTGTATTAGCGGCTATTAAAATATTAGTAGGTTTATAATTTTTTATGCTATATTAAATAAAAATTTTGTTAATATAAGCATTTTGACACAAAGCAATAATGCTTTTTTTTTTTATTTTTAATAATTTTTATTTTTAGAAAATATTTTGCTTATTTTAAATTTTTTATTTCGAAGCTTTTAAAAAGATTTCTTTTAAATTCCTTAATTTTGCTTTAATTTTTGCTTATTATTAGCATATTATTTATATATATAACAATCATAAATCCTATCTTTTTATTAATGTAAATATATTAATTATTAATACAAAATTAATATTTTATTTTTTAAAATATAAATGCTAGTTTTTTTTGCCATAATCGAAATGTTTGCTTAAGTTTATATAAAGCTTTTAGCAATTTGCATATTTATAAAAATATATTCTTAAGCATTTTTTTATTAATTTCCTAATTAAATAATACTTTTATATATATATTTAAATTTGCATTTAAATTTAGAAATGCATTAATAATATTTATTTGCTTGATTTTTAAATTGAATAATGCTGCTATTGCAATTGCAAGCTTTTATATAACGTTCTTATATATTTCGGCGTAGATTTAATTAAAATTCTTATTATATTTTTGCTTAAAGCTTTTAATTATTTATTTTGCTTTATATTTCAAAATATTATTATTTCGATTTTTTTTTGGTTTTTAGCATTAGCTTTTTTGGTAAAATCTTAATGCCTAATAAATTAAATCTTTTTTTTAGTTGCTAAATTTTTTTATAATTAAAAATTTAATATTTTTTATTAATTGTTTTTTTTTTATTTAGGCTATTCCGGGATTTATTTTGCTTTATAAATCGTTAACGAATTATTATATATTAATAATTTCTAATTCGCAAAATAAGCTATCGAAAATATAATATTATTTTATTAATTTATTAATTAATGCATTTTTTTATAAAATTATAAATTTGGAATATAAATCTTGTTTTTGAAATTTTTAGGCCTGCTTTTCGGTCTTGGCTGGAATTAAATTTTTTCTTTTTTTTAAAGCATATTTAATAAATTTTTAATTTTATTATTTAAATTATTTTTTGGCATATTAAGCTTTTTTTTAACGTCGATTTCCGGGTTCGATTTTAAATTAAAGCTAATTTTATTATTTAAATTTTAATTATTTTTGGAATTTTGCTAATTATTTTCGCTTTTTTAATTAGTTATTTTATTTTTAATTTTAAAAAAAATTGAAATATTAGCTTTTTTTAAAAATGGCTTAATAATTAGCTTTTTTTTATTAAATCGAACGTTAAATAAGCGAACTATTCGGCTTGCCGAAAATTTTTTTTTTAATAAATATATATATTTAAAATATATGCTTTTTTTTATATTTAATAAAAATGCTAATCTTAGCATATTTTTTAATTTTTTAATTTGTTACATAACGTTTTTTTAATATTTAAATATATGTTTTGCAACCTAATACTTTAAAATAAACTATCGACGGCTTATTGTTTTGGTTTAAATAAAATTTATTTATAAAAATCTTAAATAAGGTTTTTTTTTTTATATAAAGATATAGCTGTTTTATTTATAATAAAAATTATAATCTTAAATATAACCGGCCACAAAAATATAAAAATATTTATATTAATTATAGCTATTTTAATTTTTTTATAAATAATTTTAATAAAGCATTCTAAAGTTTTATTTTGCTTTAAATTATAAAATATAATTAGTTTTATTTTTTAACCTAGCTTTTTTGCCAGTTGTATTAGCTTAATCGGGGAATATTTCTTGCCATTATTTATTCGCTATTTTTTAATGATTTTTTGATATTAAATTTAAATTATTTTTTAATATTTAATTATAATATTATATATTTTATTTTTTGCTATATAAAAATAAATTTATCGAATCGAAAATGCTTTTTTAATAAATATTATAGCATATTTCTTTTTTTTAATATTTAAAAANATAATTATAACGACGTTAATATAAATTTTATTAAATATTTTAAAATATTAAATTTAGTTTTTTTTTATATATATCGCATTGCTTTTTTTTTTTTATAAAAATTATAAAATTTTAATTTTTTATTTTTTTAATTAAAATATTTTTTTTTTTTAATATATATTTAGCTATTTATAATTATATTAATTATTAATTAGTATTAGTAATCCTTAGGAATAATTGCAATTAAATTAAGAATTAATATATATTATAAATATAATTTTATATTAAATTTAAAGCTAAAAAAAAAAAATTTTTTATATATTCAAAAAAGTGCCTCCTAATAAATTCTATTAATTCACCAGCTATTTCTTATTAATCTCTTATATTTACTTATAGAGCCCAAAAAGGCAATATGTGAGACTATTCCCACATATGCCCCGACGTTGACTTATTGTACTCCCATGGGTATAGTTGCTCTTTATTACCCGAGATATATTCCCACATATATATTAAAAAAAGCTAAAAATATAATTTATATTTATATTTAAATTTGGCTTATTTTTAATAATTTCAAATTTCGTTTATAATTAAATCCCGTATATAGCTAATAATTTCAAAACCCGCTTATAGCTTAATAATTTTTTTCGAACGTTCGTATGCTTTTAAATTCGTTAAGGTTTAGTAAAGGTATCGGTAACGTTTTTACCTTATATTTCGGGAATTTAAATCTTTTAGCTTTTTTATAAATTATAACGTAGCGTTAAAGCTAATCTTTTATTTTTTTTTTTTTTGTTATAGATTTAAATATTAGTATATTATTAAAAATAATCAAATTTTTTAGCCTAATTAATTAAAGCTAACCGTTTCTAAAATATTTTAATTATTTTGGAAAAATTTATAAAATTTAATATTTCTTAAAAATTTATTTAATTTATCGATTTAAGAATATAATAAATAACCTTAGCAATTTCCTTAAGAATTGCTTTGGTTTTTATATTTTTGTTTTTATAAAGCTTTTGTTTTATCTTTAATAAATTAAGCTATTTTGGATTTAGATTAGCGGCTAAAGTAGCAATAAAGTTAATATTCTCGATTATAAATAAAATAAAAATAATTAACAATTCAATTATTTTAATTGATTTAATATAATCAAAAATATTAATTTTTTTTATTTATAACTATTATTTAAGTTTTGATATATTAGCTTTCCTAATTTTTTAAATTTTTAAAAATAAATAATATTAAAATAATAATATTAATTATATTAGCGAATATTAAAGTTTTTAATATTATTAATAATAATAATTTTAATATATTTCAATTAATTAATTAAAAGCTAGATTAAATATAAAATAATAATAATAAATTAATATAATTAAAAAAAATATTCCGAGCTTATAATTATTAAACTTTGGCTTTAATATATAAAAATAAAAATTATATTAATTTTGTTTTTTTTAAAAAAATCCTAAAAAAAACTATTTATAATAAATAAATAAAATCGATTCGATTATCGATTCTATTTTATATATAAATATATTCCTATTCTGGAACGAAATAACTGAACTAAAAATTAATAAATCAAAAATAAATCCATTGCCTCGGTGCCCTCGGTGGCCTCGGTGCCCTCGATTCTCGGTCTGACATATTTTCACCGACTTACTCTTAACCGACCTTGCAATTTCGGCATAGATCCTTCGTGATGGACACGGATAGTGCGAACTTTGGGAGGGGAACGTAAGGTCGTATGGCGTTGACTTTAATAAACAAAATAAAGAATAAAGATTAAAAAGATTTATTATTATGTTTTAAATAGCCTTTTTTTTTTTCTTTTTTCTTCAAACTATTATATTTATACTAGTATTTAGTCTCTCTGATTCGTTGGTATTAGGTTTATTGAATTGGTAATTCTTTAATAATATTGATCAGGGCTTCTGTCAATAGGAATGAAGGCTGGCTATCAACGTGGACAAACGATCTTGCGGCGTTTGGCGAGGAATTACAAGATTGGGGAAGGGCCGAGCTAGAACTGAAGTTAAAGAAAGGGAAAATCAGATAACCAATCCAAAGATAGATCTTGATTTATGAAAAAGAGATGGTCTTGACACTGTAGATAGAGATGGTAGCATTCATCTTAATATTGGCAACAACATCTTACCGTTCTGATTCCTCTGAAGCGACATCCCACAGAACATCCTTTGTCGAGACCAATAAGTTTCTATATCACCGAATAACATACGAGTGTAGCAATTATGTCTTCTAGGCAAAAGGCGTGGCAAGAGTAAGGAAAAGGAGGTGCCTACGGCCTGGAATAAATCCGAATAGGATCGAAGTATGGCAAGTGGAAGAGATATCGTATGTTCCGGGGCAAGTATGAGTATGAGTGGCAGATTCAGAACCATCCACTTCAGAGGACGAGAGGAAGAACAAAGGGAAGAGGAAGGGGGATGAGGTGAAGAAGACAGTAATATCACTTTCAATGGTGATTTACCAGCCGGTAACCTACACCACTGGGCGCTTTATCTTGACTCCGACAACTCCATATACCAATTCCTCGGCAAAGAAGCGTCTTATGAAGAAGTTTAATCACTGACTGGAGCGAAGGTGGTGGGAAACTCCTGGAAGAAAATGAAAGATATACTATATTTTTTTGGTATTCTTGCAGACATTTACACATAGATATCAGAATCAAGCACGATTGATAATTGAATGAAAAGAGCAAATATATATTCTTAAGAGAGCGTATATTTCTCTTCCAACTCAAAGTATTAATAGGCGTATAACATCGTTTCTCTCGCAGGAGGAAATGATCAGCTGGTAGGCTGAGGTAGAGAGGTGGTCCTACTATGGTCTGAGAACAATATGATCTGCGTTAAAACAGGTGTCGTTAGCATATTAACCTATCATATTTTGAGGTGTCCTTACTCCAAGGGTGGCATATTTGGTTTTATAAGGCGCACGCTCCGCCGTGTACCAGTTTTCCAGGCCGACCAAGGCAGAAGCCCGGTAATCAACCATGATATTTCCGTCCTGCTGCTCAGGCGCTAAAGACCTTTTTTTTAACCTGGTCTAAATGTTGGCAACTGTTGCCTAATCATTATCCCCCTTTATTTTACTGTATATTCAGAGCCCTTTGCTCTCGAGCTCAATCGAATTTTCATTCCCACGACCTTATAACAGCAACCAACAGGTTCCGGTTGGCACAACTTGTTTAACACGACATTTAAGGAATTGTTAACCTCCAATCAGCGGATCTTCAATTTCAAATACCAGACCATTTAACCATGAGCCGTGATTACAACACTGAGGCTCCAAACCCGCGACAGAGGAAACTGTTTAATGATATATTTAAATCCAGTATCCGTATGATCGCTATATTAGCTACAACCAAGCAACGATATCACTATATAAACAAAAACCCTGAGTCCATCGTGGAAGATTACTTGGTGGTGATGAAGCGTGCTGAATTGGCGGGTACATACTTCCCTCTTGACTTGCAGCAGCATCTTAAACCAAATGCGAGTTATACCCTATTCCAGTTGGCGTATTTAGTAGCATATTACCAAGTTTTCGGGCTTGAATCCCTGTCGGGACTGCTACTCAACAGCAACTTCACAGGGCCGTCACTTACGATCACATTTCCTACATGGCATAGTAGTCCATATAATCCAGCAACGGGGGTAAAAGAAGGCGAAATGGTTTACATTCACGGTCCCAAATATGCATCCGCATTCAAGCCCAACTCAGCATTCAATGGTTTCAATGCTTTATGTGTGGAATCAACTACGCGCGAGCCAAAATTCATTGCAGTCCATAGTCCTAGTCAAGAGGCCTATACTTTAGATGAATTAAAGAAGTTTATGATAGAGAAGTATAGGAAACCGTTAACCTATATGGACGTATGGAGTGTTTTTAAACATTCTGAGAATACTCCTTTGAAACAGTGTCCTATGACAACATTTTCAAGAAGGACTGCTTGGAATATGTTGGTTTGGACTAATAGTGAGAAACATTGTTCCAAGTTACTGACAGAGATATCCAACGCTGAACCGAATGAGAAACAACAGCTCTTCAACCAGGATGCAATGAACACCGTAATTCCGGCAAGTTATCTGGAAGACGCTACTTGTTTGGGTATTATTAACATAATAGACGTTTTGACAAAGTTTTATTATTGATACTTATTTATGGGTCACGTAATGCCATATTTGCCAATAGGGGTAAACGTTGGGGATAGGGATTTGAGGCTAGCAGTAGTTCGTACGTAGTCCTTGAAAACAACCACATTACAACAAGCATTAGTTCCCATTTTGTACTCGGTGCCCCGTAATATACCTGAATAGAACAGTATTGGCTCTTACATATGATAAGTGTGTAAATACTAACATTTATACTGTCTATAATACGAATTAGAAAATTATATTATTTGGAATCTCGTACAGTAGCTTTGGTGGGGACTGGGGCCCTAAATCACTACAAATAAAGCAACGATCTCTGTCAGATGGAGCGCAATAACAGTATTTAGGTAATCAAGTGATTAAAGTTTGAAGTACAATAGAGAGAGTTGTATTAAATAATATATATAGAAAATAAAATGAAATGAAAGCTAATCTTTAACAAGCACGTCTAATTCCTCTATGATGTTGGACAGTTTATATACAGACCTCTCGGGTCGGTTAGGAGAACGAGGTGCCAGGGTTGTAGAATGAGGTAGCAAGCTCATTTTCAGACGGCTCGAGACTCTCTTCAAGCTCAGGGTCTTTGGTAGGATATGAGATGGCGAGTTCACCTTCAGAGGGTTCAGGCTCATACACGTAATATGAGGAGGCAGCAATTTCATCAGCTGAGGTCTGAGATACCTCAGCTTGAAGAAGCTAGTGCGGTTGCTGAGGCGCCATAGGACGAATCCAGAGTTGATGGCTTTGCATACTGAGCTCTCTCATTTGCGGCCGAGATGAGCTCATCACGCCATTCCTTGGTGAGGTCTCTGCTGTTTTGGAGTGCTGTAGCCCTTGAAGATACTGATCTTGGCTCCCAATGAGGAAAACCACCTCCTGTTTGAGTCATGTGATATTCCGGAGAGCCTCCAGGACCCGTTGAGGTGACAAGCGTAGCGTATATTTGCAGCGTGCCAGTGCCAGCATGATACGTCGCGCCCAGAGTGTATGCATTATTGTCGTAGACTGAAGTTTATGCGTAGTACGAGCGCCGATAGCTAGGTCATGGGTGATTTGCCGCTTTGCTACGTCTTGCAAACCGTTGAAGATCTATTCGATCCTTTTGGCTTGAGAGTTGACGAGCGGTTATATACGTCGCTGCTTGACAAGTGCTATCCTTGAGTGATTCCGTCGATCGAGTTCTCTCAGTTGGACGCCGAACAATTTTCTTTTCGTCGACTTGAGCTTCTTCGAGGGCAGGAGTTCGTCCTGAGGAAGATCTGTCTCTTCGCGTTGCCTCTTCCGTTGCGGTCTCAATTCTGGACAGACGGCCATGAGGGGTCGTTTGCACGATGAAGAGAGACGATTGAGGGTCGCGTTGAGATGTGGGATTTGACCGATGTGCAGGGCCTGGACGCAGTCCATACGGCGATTGGATCAACTTCGTGCGGTATCTAGTAGATTTAATGAACGCATATGTATAGTGCATATGATCTAGCTCTGTTCAGCTGAGCGAATAGCTGAAGCAATTTATCCGTTTATGTGCCAGATTCGGGTTTCGGCGGTAAGTGGTGATTGCGAATAATAGCAATGTCTATAGTCTATTAGTAAGTGTGTAGTTTATCAAATATTTAATTTAGTTACTGCCGGCCAATGTATAACAAATTTATGTCTGTGGTTATTGGAGAAACATTGGAAGTGCCCACAGCACCAGCCACACCATGCGCCTCAGATTGCGCACGGATCACACCTTAATCCAAAAAATAAAAATAAAAAGTTCTAAACTTCACGAACTTTTTATACCCGCATCCCTACGTCGATCAGCGCAATGGATATCCACCGCTGTAGATTTGTGTCCTATCCACCTTCTACTATCAATGCATTAGCATTCTCTCACTCGCATATCTCAAAAGGGCAAAAAACATCTGCCCCGCGGTTAGCTGTGGGACGCGCAAACGGCGATATCGAAATATGGAACCCACTGAAAGGATCTTGGTTGCAGGAGATAATAATTCGAGGAGGAAAGGACCGGAGTATTGATGAGTTGGTATGGACACAGGATCCGAACGAGGAAGATGCGAATGGCAGAACAATTATTGGGAAATCGAGACTTTTCAGCATAGGATACACAACTACGGTCACAGAGTGGGATTTGGAGAAGGGTCGACCTCTGCGCCAAGCAAATGGAAATCACGGTGAAATATGGTGTCTTGCTGCACAACCTGCACCTCCGTCGACAAAGAAAGATGTGAATGGCTCATCAACGCCGGTGGAAAGCCAAAAGCTTATAAGTGGTTGTACGGATGGAGCTTTGGTGTTATATTCTACCGCGGATGAGGATTTACAACTTCAGAGAGTTCTTGTCAGGCCTTCAGTCAAGAAAGCAAAGATCATTAGTGTCGCCTTCCAGGATCGGAATAATGTCATTGCTGGTTGCACAGATAGCACGATTCGAGTCTACGATATACGAAACGGATCAACAATTAGAATCATGTCTTTGGGGGCTGGACCAGCTGGTGGACTGAAAGAAACTATTGTTTGGTCAGTTAAAGCTCTTCCGAATGGGGATATTATATCTGCAATCTCTACTGGACAATTGTGTATTTTTGATGGCAAGAACTATACTTTGAAGCAAAGGATTACGGGGCATAAACAGGATGTTTTGAGCCTGGCAACGAGTTTTGATGGATCTATGATTTTTAGTGGTGGGATGGATAGACGGACTGTAGTATATAAACAGGTTGGGAAAGGAAAGGGTCGGTGGGCGGAAGTTGCACACAGAAGATACCATATACATGATGTCAAAACAATGGCGAGTTTGGAATGCAAGGGCATGAGTGTGGTTGTTTCTGGAGGTATTTGTTTCTACTAACGAGATTTATTACTTGACTAACATTACAGGACCTGATGCTTCACCCACCGTTGTTCCCCTCAGCCAATTTGGTATGGAGAACCAGCGCGCTTTACCATTCCTTCCTCAAGAGCCTATAATTCGAAGTTCGCCAAAGAAAAGATTAATTATGAGTTGGTGGGATCGAGAAGTTAACATTTGGCGACTGGGTAGACCGGCGAAACCCACTCATAAAGATTCAGAGGAGCAAGCAGCGCAAAATCGGAAATTGGTAGCCAGAGTTATGATCAAAGGAGAGGCTGGTATCACCTCTACAGCTTTGAGCCCTGACGGCAATATTTTAGCTGTTGCAACTTCGGAGGATATTAAGATATTCCAACTGAAAGGACGAACGTCGGAAGAGGGTGATGGTCTCAAAGTTTCGAAAATTACTCCCCCATCCGACTTCTCTTTGGGAGCACGACTCATTCAGTTCTCACCAGATGGAAAATGGATTTGCATGATCCGCGAGGACAGTCGTGTCATCCTGGCACGGATTACTCTCGAAGGCAAATCCGCGTCATCAATAACAATCACTCCCCAACTGACTAAACTGGAACGAATAGATCGCAAGATTGAGAAACATATTACGTTAGGAGGTCTTGGCAATTACGACAGAACTATCACCCAAATAGCCTTTTCCTCTAAGAGCAATATATTGGCAGTAAGTGACCTCGCAGGTTATCTCGATACGTGGATTCTCTCGGGCCGGGAAGATCTAAGTCAATCCATATCCAACGTTGAAGCCGCGTCATCTTCCGAACCTGCAGAATCCGACGAGGAAGAAACGAAGGCAGTCCAGATCTTCGGCCAATATTGGACACGCAACCCATCAGCTTCTCTCCTGCCTAAACTTCCCTCCGCACCCGTAATCCTCTCTTTCCGTCCATCAACCTCCCAGCACGAATCAAATGACCCCATCCCTCATGCCACAAGAAACACCCCTCACCCTATCTCGCACAATCTACCAAGCGGTGAAGATCGCCTCCTCATCGTGACCGCCACCTCAGATGTCCACGAATTCTCCGTCCTGGAAGGAGCACTTACACCGTGGTCACGCCGAAACCCAACAACCAGGTTTCCCGATGAATTCCGCCAGATTATAGATCAGTCGAGAGGGGTTTTTTGGGATGTCTCAGCAGGGAAGGAGAGATTGTGGCTTTATGGTGTAGGCTGGTTATGGATGTTTGATCTCTCACGAGATTTTCCCGAAGAAGCTCGGAACGGAAATCTAGCTCTAACAAATGGGTATTTGGAAAAGGGTAAGAAGAGGAAGAGGGAAGGTGGGAAGGTGGCAATGAGTGGTGCAGGTAGTACCATCCCCGATTCTAAACTGGATACTGGGATTGGAAGGAAAATACAACGGGTTATTCATGAGGAAATCGATGAGACCAAGTCCATTGCTTTCTCTCGACCTGAAAATGACGACACGATGGACATGGATGATGATGAAGATTTAGAGCCACTGAGAGGCAAAGAGGTAGCCAGGAGTGAGGAGGAGACAGATGGGAAACCGCATAGCTGGAGGACATTCAAATATCGACCCATTCTCGGTATGGCCATCCTCGGGGAGACCAACCAGGGATTAGAGGCCGTAATTGCCGAGAGGCCAATTTGGGACGCGGAGCTGGCACCCAGGTATTATGGGGAGCATGAATTGGAATGATGACTTATCCATCTTTATAAACAAGGCGTTGTTGGTTGGGTGGAGAAAAGTATAGTATCAGTATGGTGGTATCTGTTAGTATGTGAGGATGTTTTATGCCTAGTGCCCAAACCAAATGTTGTCTCCAATATTTCTCTTCCTCTTCTTCTTCCTCGTCCTTGTTGTACTTCTCCCCTACAGAAGACCCTTCCATCATGTTGGTACAAGCCGCCACCACCGCCACACCATTGCCGCGCGTATAAGTCGTTGTGCCGTCTTTAACCATAATTTCAAATGCCTCTCCTGTTATTCGTTCTCCGCTCCCACACACCCATTCCATCATCATTAAAGCTGTTTACCTAAGTCTGGATTTACGCGCGTCCTCGTTGCCACGTGATGATGGATGCACACAAATCCCCGTCTGCAACCTGCAACCTGGAACCTGCAACCTGCAATAACTAAGTTACTACGTTCACACCGATATAAATCCTGCGTGATTATTGGTGCTGCCTTTCAAAGTGCTATATGTTTCTCTTTTTTGGATGTGGGAGGGGGGGAAGGCAGGGGGTTATATAAATTGATAATATCATAAAGATATAATGGGGTGGAATAGAATGGGGTGAGATGGGATGGGATGGGATGGGATAGGATGGGATAGGATGAAAACCCAGAACCGGGAGAAAAAGGAGTTCATCCCAAGTTTCTTTCTTTCTTTCTCTCTTTCTTTTTTTCTTCTTCGGGATAATACGAGTAAATAAAATAGTTCAAATGATCATCGGTATCATACAGGTTATTTATTCCCCGAGATTTGGAATTTCATAACACACACAAGAGGATCCTCGACTCCGAGTACCAGGTGGATTTGCCTTTGCTTTCCATCATTAGGGGATTCACTTCAAAGGAGAGGAAGAGGAAGGCCATCATATAGGTAAATGCCAAGACGGTTACCAGGGACATTAGTATGCGGCTTTTCCTTTCCGTGCCCGCAGCCGCCGATTTGGAGGCCCTATTGATTTGATTGACCTGAGGAGGAGGGATAATTACTTTTGTATGTCCTATGTTTGATTGTTTGATTGTTAGATTACTTTTATGGGTGTATAGTGTTGCATTTAGTAGGGTTTTATTTCCTACATATATATAAAAAAAAAATTTATAGGGGGGTTTTTAATACAGGATATATAGTAATAGTAATCGCAATACTGGTATTCGTAAGGTTTAGTCTCACACCTCTCGCGTTCCGGATTTTCTTTACCCCGTACTTTTTGCATGATCGCATTATGTGATAAGGATAAGGGCAACAGGGGAGGAGGAGTTGGTTGGGTCAATAATTATTAATCAACTTACTTCTACAGTTTTTATTTTATTTTATTTTATATTCGTTTATGATGATTAACAATTCATTCATTTATTCATTCTATCAGATGCAGATGTCCATCCAACCCAACCCATCCAACCCATCCAACCCCATCCATCCCATCCTCAGCCTCGCCTGTTCAGCCTCACACCTGACAAACCAGGCGCAACAAGTCGTCGTCAGCTTTGCATCTTTGCCGGCCAGTGGACCATTCACAGCGACACCAGTGCCCGCATCCCTGGTCGCTCTGCAGCTGCCGCCCACGCAAGCGGAGGTCATTCCACGCGTCCAGCTGTTCGTTCGATCGGTGGAAGTCAATTGATCGTTCCCTAGCGTCGGTGGGATGGGCCACCACCTCGGAGACTGACTGCTGTGTCCTGAGTATTGGGAGAGGAGGGATAGAGGGACAGAAGGGCAGAAGGGCAGAAGGAAAGAAAGAAAGAAGAAAGAAAGAAAGAAGAAAAAGAAGAAAAAAAAAGAAAGAAATATATAATATAGAGATATAAAAATATAAAATAAAAAGTGTGCGTCGTCGGGTATCACCACTGTAGAAGCCTCGAGGTAGAGGTACGTACAGGTACAGGTACAGGCAGGGAGGAGGAGGCAGCCAGCCCAACCCAACACCACCCCATCTTGCTTTGCCGTCGGGACCTCCTATAGGTACCGAGATATTCCTATTATATGACTGCACTGCATTGCACCGTATACTTCTTCGCGACCAACACACCACGACCAGCAAGGCCCGACCAAACCATCCTCTTCACTTGACCCAGCCCGCGGCACACACGTCGTACCATCCACGCTTCGTACCCTCCTTGGGACTTGCTCTGTTCTGTACTGTACGTTGGTCTATAATTACGCCCGAGGGCC